>JACATO010000306.1:2665000-2705293 GCA_018389105.1 Nautilus pompilius | reverse complement strand
ATTGATGGGGTCAGTCAGCCTGCGTATATATTGCAAGGGAAACAACCCTCTTTAGGTAAACCAGACCGATACCTCGACAAAATCTTTCTTAGAATATAAATAGCCCCTAATTTAAATCAGAGTTATCAGTTTATCTATCTCTTATTTTACTCTTATCGTTACTTTAATTAAACTTTTCCTAATCAAATATTTATTTTTAAATTATCACCATGAAATGTCAAACTGTGGTGCAATTTCAAATTCCTCTCTTAGTAATCTTTTCATTTCGAATAATGGCTGGGAAAGTAGTAAACATTTGATTTTAAAAATGTACATGTGCGTGAGAGAGAGAGAGAGAGAGAGAGAGAGAGAGAGAGGAGAGAGAGAGAGAGAGAGAGAGAGGAGATGCGAGAGAGAGAGGAGCGAGAGAGGAGAGAGAGAGCTTATTTGTTTTGTTTTTTCGCCCTCAAAGACAAAAGAACGCTAGTAGCTTATGTTAGGTGGGAAATAAATCACCTTCAGGAAGGCAGTAAACGAAGTGCTGTGACGGTATTGGCATCTCCGGGAACAGCAGCAGGGTAAGGATTTCGATACTGATGCCTGGTCTGTCTGTTCTGGTGATGCTGGTAGACCAACCTGGCCGTCTTTCGCCTTTTGAAACATTCTTCAAATAATCTGAAAAGGGTTGATTGTTCACCACTTTGTGAGATCGTGAGCTGGGGGAGGGGGGGGGAGATACTCTCCGACGCTTTTTCTTCAGAAATAAACAAAGGGCAAATAGCGTCGCCCTGGCGCAGTTGAAAGAATTGGCCCCTTGGAATAAATCGCCGACTCTGTCCACATTACACCCCCGCCTCCCCCTAAGTGAGACTTGAACACTAAACCAGAACTGTTTCGCTTGTTTTCCAGTCGCTGTGCGCTTGCTCCGGTGCAGATTTTAACTTCTGCTTCGAAGGGGACGCTAATAAACACCACAGTGAATGCGAGCGTCAATGAGAACGCTGCAGCCGGCCAGGCGGTGATCGATTTGGCTGCATCTTATTCCGTGAGTCGCCTACATCCACATTTATCTTTTCTGTCGCTGGATTTTGTGATTAAAAAGCAGTCAGAATGATAAACAGTTTACAGGAAACTTTGGTGCAGAACAGTATCTAAATGAAGTATAGCTCCAAAGTAAATACCTTTGTCTACAAACCCGTATCCGAACTCTGTTCGGGATCAACCGAGGGGAGATAATCATATCTCACGGAACGAAAGGGGTTAAAGTCATTTGTTGAGTATTTTTACGTATCACTTATTATCGTTAGAGGTCGCACTAATCTGTTCTCTTCGTTGCAGTCATTAAGAAACAAATAAAGGTAATTTATTGTTCAGTATCCACTTTTGGTTTCTGGCTCAGTTTAAAGAACCTTTCCTTTATTAGTTAAATGTTTTTTTAGATAATAATAATAATAATAATATAATAATAAAATAATAATAATAATAATAATAATAATAATAATATATTTAATTTCAGGAAAATTCGCTACAGTTCCGCCTCATATCGAATGCTGTGCCCTTTAATGCCACTAAAAGGTAAAATCGAAGAGTTGTCTCCCTGTTAGGGGGGGTTTGGTTTGTTTAGCATTCTGGGAACGTTTGACCTCCACCGCTGTATCTCGCGGGTCTGGGAAAAGGACACGGGGTTATTTAAGTTACTCAGACGGAACCGAAAGAGGGGATGGATTTTGCTGCGAGAAGAAATAAAACTCCCGTCAGCCGACTTACACGAAGGGGCGAAGGATGAGACTGGGCTTTGATTGACCCTCGAAATTCCTAGACCCCTTTCCCTTCTCTTTTGGGTCGAGCAGCGACCAAGAACCACAGGGTTGAGCTGATCCCCTAAGAGAACTGACAAAACGTCGGTCTTTTAAATGCATGTATTAGCGAAGACAGGCAACAAGACAAATCTGAGGTAAAATCCGCACTTATCCAGTTACTGTCTCCACGCCTATTTTGTTGTTGTTGTTGGTGGTGGTTAAATGTAAGGGAGATAATCAGATATAGCTAATACATAGTTAAGAAAGACCTACTGGCGATTATTTTTTTTTTTTTTTTAATTTTAAATTTCATTAAACTTTAATATAACAGTAAATTCTGGAATTTTTACCTGACTCGGATCAGAAGCCTTTAAAGAAACACATCCGGAACATTATGGTTTCTGCAAATAATATCTTTAATGTGCAGAACACGAAAATATCAGAACATCATCAGGAGTACTGAGGAAAACCCCGTTGGTGTCGCTAGCAGTACTCATGATAATCTCTTGATACACGGACACTGCTGTTAATCCAAAACAAGTTCAACCATTTTTGCTGGGAAAAAATGAAAAATAAGATTAATTTTATAGTTAATTTATTATTACTAACAGTATTAACTGTTATATTAACCAATTTGTTATTTAATTTCAGTGGTATTGTAAAGGTGACTGGTTTAGTTGACTATGAAAGTAAGAAGCTCTTCACTTTGGACTTTCTTGTTATATCTGACAAGGTAGGTAAATCGAAGTCACGTGGAAGGGAACAATGAAACATCGAAGGCACAAGATAACTGTGTCTCAGTAGTTGCACCAAAAAACAAACTGTAAACGAAAACCTGATGTCTGAAGGGGCAGAAATAATGATTTAGAATATTGAACTAGGAGAAAATCGAGAGGTGCAGCCGTTTACGTGTGATATTTGAAAGGACCTCGAATAGGAAATAAAGTATGAAAACTCCGACAATGCTCTTTAACTATATATATATATATTTTTTAAAGAAAACTTTACCACGGAAACAATTCAGAGGGTGTGGTCCTTAGATTATTTTCTGCTGTTTAGCTTAAGGAAATCCCATTTCGCTTTGGTCATAATTTTTAGGTAAATTTTTGTTTTGATTCTATTATATAGATATGGCATCCACTGCAGTCTAAGAGATGAAAAATGTCAGAGATTAGGCTTATGCAAGTAATATGAGGATTAATGGTAATTTCTTGTGAAATATAAATGTCCGTGCTCTTAAATCTCTCTAAATGGTTATTATTATTATTATTATTATTATTATTATTATTATTATTATTATTATTATTATTATTATATTATTATTATTATTATTATTTAGGGACCTTTTAAAAATATCGAGTTGAAAACAATTTTCTTTCAAATATTAATTACTATCATGAGTTCGCAGGTTAATTAGAACAAACGTTTACAGTGTTAGGAATAATTGCTTATTTTTGCGCTATTAGACAGCGGAGTTTTTTTTTTGAAATTATCTCCCTTTGGCGCCTGCCTTTTCCACCAGGGTTAACGTGACCATTACACCAGAGAATAACTTGGGGAACTCGTTCAGTTGGTTTAGTGGTAGTTGATCAACCGTACTCCCTGCACTGCTTTATGCACAGTTTATTGAAGACCCCTAATTAGATTATTGATAGTTTTAGTTTTCCTTTCCTTTACTAGTTTGCAATTTAAATGTTTCACTTGGTAGCATAAGCAGTTGATATGGTAGACTAATGGCGACTGCCTCCGAGCTCAGACTAAAAAACACGAGTCTAAGATCGCAATTTTACTCATTTAATTGTTGATATCTATGGCGTGATGAATAATCAGTGTTGTAGAGTAGAAACTATACCTCCACATTCATTTACTTTTTTGTTGTTGTTGCTTATTCTATTTTTAAGTCTTATCATCGCCTACAGATTCTATTCCTTACCATCACGACATCGGTGGCGACCTCTGAAGAGGTCGGCTGTAACTAGCGACTGTAAACTCTGTAGGTATTCTTAAGGTGTTTGGCGGGACCGCCGCTCGCTCCGAAGTGACGTCGAGGAAGCACGGAGGAGTTTTGAAAGAATTAGTTTTATACAATGAATGGATTTTTTGCACATATACAAAAACTTGGATCATGTGCAAAATCAAAAATGGGTTGGGCCTGGTCTGTTAGATGGACTACGGCTAATGTAAGCAGGTCTCTAACGCCGATTGAACGAGCGAGGACACTGAGTATTGGAAGTACGATAAATCCAGAAAAGCGCACTGAATCATACTACTACTACTACTATCCTGCGCAATTCAGCCTCCGCGATATCTTTTAGCGTCTACCACCTTTGAACCTCTCTCGAATGCACTATCGGGTTGGCGATTAGTCTCCAGGTGCCATGGTATTCTACAGAGGTAGGTGTTCTTTCTCGAGATTTTATGATTTCCCCGTCACGAACACTCACTGATTGTTGTTTTGTTAATTATTCACGCCAGCTTTCGAACTCCTCCGATCTTAAATTTTGGCCGGAAAACTTCACTTCCTCAACTTCCAGCCTCTCCCCCGGGGCGACAGCGAACTGGATCTCTTCAGCAAACGACACCCAACAGGTACACACATCGAGGCCCCACTCTGGGGCAATTCCGCTTCCTGTCACCTGCCGCAGCGCCTTTATTTAAAAAACCCTGCTCTAGCCAAACAACTCTAAGCCAGTGAATCAGCAGACACGCTAAATGTACACTATCGGTCAAAAATATGACGTAACCATTAATATGCACTAAGCTGCGCTTGTTGGAAAAACAAATCTGAATTTTTGCATAAAAAGGAAGCTAACAATAGAAATGATCAAATAATTAGTTACTTATTTTATCTTTGTACTGCACAAAGACTTGCATTTTGGTAAATCTACCAGTAATTTCTCAGAATACTGAGATGCGACGGACACAGTTTCAGTTCCGCTGCCTTTGTAACTTTGGAAACCCGTCTGAGATCTTGATGGGACCCTGGCTGACTGGACAAATATCGCTTATCCCGTCAATCCTGGTTGAGGGATTCCTATCATTGTCTTTCTTGCAGGCCGCCATCATTTCACGGTGTATTGTGTTCTGTCGTCGTCAGGATGCCCTCCTTGCATTGAACCAAAGTGCATCTGTTTATTTCATATTTAATTGATGGCATAGAGAACCGGAAGAACATTCTAGAAGGAAAATTTCTGTTGCATGTTGGCCCTAGCAGCAGCAGCAGATTCTAATGGCTTCTTGGCAGCAGTTTTCTCGGTTAGACCACAACTTTTGACATGCAGTACCGTGGCACACGATTCTGGTGTAGATGAAACTGCACGGCCAATTTCTTCACGGGAGTGGCTTTTATTCCCACCTCCGACCAATACCACTTTGGACTGAGATACGGATTCGCCGTCTCACGAACCAGAGAATGCGACCTTGAGATTGACAGCTTCTCACGCTGGGAAAGATCTTATCTCGAGAGACTTCGTTTTGAAGTCAAAGTACTCGAAGTCTCTCCCGTGAAACGTTTAAAGAGATTTGTTGGCACTTAATTGTTTGCTAACGTTACCAGCAAGGAAAGCTCTCACTAGGAGAGCGACTGTTTCGCTGAAGCGCATTTAATTATTGCCACTCTTGGCTGACTTCCATCTATGTTCTGGTCCGATTACTTCCCTAACCCTAACCCTCCACGATAGCAGGTACTTTCTGGCTTTATGGTTACCTCATAGTTTTGACCCACCAACTTATAGAAATGAACTAAACTCTACTCGAAGCTCCACCAACAGTTGATTGTTCGGATGTTGCCTAGGTCAACCGCTTCATTATATTAAACCGTACTGGCGGTTTCAAATTTGTTTTGACACCTTACTGTTTGCCGCTGTTGTCCGCCAGAGTGCTAAGATAATAGGAGAGTGTGAGTAGAGTTCAACTCATGTCTGCCTTCTCTCACTTGGCTACATCCTTCTCACGCCTCCAACGAAGCTTTGCCGACCGCCTCCTGCCATTTTGCTACCCCACTCACGTACCCGCTTTGGTTGGACACCGCTTCGCCACGCTAAGGGATTTCTCTCTCACTTCCCATCAGACCAGACGAACGTTGGGACTTCCGGGTTGTTTTTTTTAAAGCAACTTTTCCAAAATTGCGGTTAATGACTGCATTAAGTTTTGGCCACAGGCGTTCGAGTTGGAATTGCCGAAGCACAGTCTTTGGGATGGGGACCCTGATCCGAACTGCCTACTGGTTTGCCATTGCTCGATTCTGCCGTTTGATCGGCCGAGATTAGCTTATCCGCTTACTCAGGCCTGCTTTATTTAATTCGACAACTATGCCGGTCCAGCAGGCGCACAGGAGGCTTTCACAATATCGCGGTCGACTCTCAGTCGGTTTGCATAGATTAAGATCACGTGACTCGAGGTGCAAATTTTATCCGAGTTAGGCTCTGGGGAAAATTTACGAACAAACAGTATCTGTTATTATTATTATTATTATTATTATTATTAAACTGCAATAGTAATATGAATTTGCCAACAATGACAGCACGAATTTAGCATTTGGAGACAGCCTCGTTCCGATTCTTTCTCTTTAAACAACTTGTGACGTCATTTATTGATTTGTAGCTAGGGGCAGCACTGGCGTCCAAATCGCTTCCATGGTTTATAGCTTCATTCTTCTTTATTTTACAAAGAGGCTGTAACATTTGAACTAAGATTTTGTCTGCTTGCTTTCTTCAATATATATATGAAACGTTTTACTTTATTTGCTGACTTCTGCACTCTGCGACATCTGCGTCTCTGGTCTATCACGCACCGTTCGATTTCTGTTGCAGTTATTGGGATTCTTGAAATTAAATATACACGTGAAAGACATGAACGACAACTACCCGAAGTTTTCCGAGCGAGAGTACACCTTCAGCGTGTCCGCAGACATTGGGAAGAAAGCGATAATAGGATCTGTGAAGGTAGGTGCTACTTTTCCCGCGTGCACAATCAGAGCTCGTGTCACTGGAGTAAAAAGCTAATGTAAAGGAGCGGAAGTTTACCATGAAGGGAGTGCGACAGAGGTTTTCGAAAAGAATGTGTCTGGTGATTCACTTTTCACCGGACGTCCGCAGGCGGCAGTTAAGGTAAAATGACCGAATTCTTCAGACTGGCTTCCATACACAATCCGCACGAGCAGAGATCAATGCTAATAATTGTTTTAAAACCATTGATTGATATTTCATTATTTTAAGGCAACAGATGAAGATGTAGGAGACAATGGAAAAATTACGTATGAACTGATGGAGTCGGACAGGTAAGCAATTTGTCCCTCCCTTTATATTTACCCTTGTTTTCTCCCCTGACCGCTACCCATCTCGACTTCGTACACAACAAACACGATGCCATCTTTGTTCTTAATGAAGGAATCACTGTAACCGTAACTCTGTGGAGACTGGAGAGGGTTCTTCCCGTTGTTGCTGAGCTTTTTAAAATTAAATTACACCTCTTTATTTGATGAATGCGTGTGTTTGGTTACTGCAGCCCCAAAGATCGCGAGAGGTGACGACGTCCGCCTACTCAGAAACTGCCCGTGTCTGGCATCGTTAGTAGTTTTGAGAGACCTCACTTCAGCTGTTAACCCTGACACTGCAGAGCGGAGGGGGGGGGTCGTTCATCTCCTCTCGACCTCGCGCTCATTTTTCAATTCTGACGCCCTCATGCTCACCCATGGATGGAGCCGGGCATCCAGCAACAGCCCTGAACGCGCGAATTTATCCGTCGCCTGTCACTGGTGAAGAAGCACTTTTTGCCCCGTAGCGCGGATTGCCGCTGAAATCCGCTTCTGCCACTAGATGGCGCTGCCGCCCAACGGAGAGATCGGCAAATGTTCCACCCCTCTGCGGAACAGATTCCCCATTCATCATAATGGCGGACTTCGGTCCCGTTTCCCTTACTCTGAATGACAACAGCGACGAAGTAATTTCTGCTGCGCTTAACTTTTGAAATGTATGAACCTGGCTGCGCCAAAAACGACTTGGCAGCCATCACCTCAGCCCTCCTTATAACTTGATGCGAACTGTTAACTTTCAGTGTTCGCCACCTCGTCAGCGTCGACAGGAAGACGGGTCAAATCAGGGCGGATGACAGACTGACCCTGACAAACGAAAACAACTTCATGAGGTTCGTTGTCATTGCCAAAGACGGGGGACTTCCAAGACTCGGAGCAGTGGCCAGTGTTAAGGTATCCAGCGAGCACTTTAGCTATCTTAGAAGTATTCAAATTCCGTTTGTTGTTGTTGTTTGTTTAAAAAAAACACAGGTTAATATGGTAATAAAGGGACACCGCTGCCTGTCGCCATCACGGTGTTTGAAATAATGAAGGGTGCAGGCCGATGGATTAGAGATTTAATACATTTCTTTGTCTCAAGGATTAAATGCTCGATATAAGGTGCCCGACTAAAAATGTAGGTTCCAGCTAAAATCAGAGAACTGCATGACCCGAGACCGAAGCCGAGAATCACGTGATGCGTGAAGGGTTGGCTCTTTCCTGCCCTTCTCTTTGAATCTAACTCACAAATTTATGCGCGCGAATTTCTTCAAGATCGAAAGGTTTTTTTTTTTTCTATTGAGGCGGCGCCTTCCTTCTGTCCCTGTAAATCCCAGGGAGGAGGGAGTCGGAGATTCGGTCCAGATGATGTAGAACCCTAAATCGATTCCACAGGTTCTCAACATCGCGCCCATCTCTCGTCTCGTCGCTGCCGTGATTCTCGATGCGCACGGAATATTCAGACAAAGACGCTGTGATGATTTAGTATAGTTAATGATACTAACTAATCATTAGTATTTTATTACTCAAGGATAGAAAACGTTTAAAAAAAGCGCAAAACCACAAAGGGATAACGTGAAAGTACAGGTCGTTGGTATATTGTACTAAAAATGTTAAACTTTGCGAAGCTGGGTACGGAAATTTGAGGACGTAGAGGTTAGACCCAGTCCCACGTGTGAGTGAGCTCTTGGCCGGTATATGTAAAGCCCGGGGGGGGGGTAGCCAGCTTTAACCCTATAACCACGTTCATAACTTGTTTTAAAGTTATTCCATCATCAGAAATAATTGTTGTCAATTATCCTTTCCTTAAGGTTTATCTGCGCTAAATTTGTCGACGTGCTGCTGTAAGTCACGTGTAACTCGGTGGTATGACTTTCTGTTCGCCCCCTGGTGTATTTCCAGATCGTTCTAAACGAAACAGACGACATCTACCTGATCTCCACAAGTCTGCACAAGCAGCAGATTGAAAACTCCAGAGCCACATTAGAGAGGTGAGTGCACGGGTGATAACTCTCGCTGATACTGTACATAGAGAAAATCAGTCCACTTGTTGAATCGCATAGGCTGGCGTCGTTAATCTGTTTTCGACAAAATGGAAATGTTAATGCAAAGTGGCAATGCGATTTATTATTAAGTGACCCTAAGTGATCCGTTGTTGCCCCGGTTTTATGGAGTCTAAAATGAACGTGGAATCCAGTCATTTCAGATCCACGAGTACAGCAGCAAGATGGCCGCCTGTAGACATCGAAATGGCCGTTAGCGGCTCGGTGGGGACTCCCCTCTGCCCCCCACAAGAAATTACGACATTACGGAGGTTGGTCTCGCACAGAGGCCCCCGTGGATATCGACACAGGACTCAATAAGCTCTACTGTGGTAGAGATCGGAAAGCGCAATGGATGCTCTCTGTCCTGTTTGATGTGGTAATGTTGGCTGTCGCTGTAAATCTTTACCTATTTTTAAATGCAAATTAAAATAACATCGTCACGAATGATTATTTCCGATCGGATGGAAATTGTACGAGATTCCCATTCTTTGAAAATACGTAGTATATAATTTGTGTATTTGTGTTGTTTTCCAGTAATTTCACGATGGCCTTGGGATTTAAAGTCGAGATCAAGAAGGTGGACGTGGGAGTGAGGCCCAGCTTGGGCCAGACCATCCTCTTCCTAGGGTAAGCAGCTTCAGATTGGGTGA
Organism: Nautilus pompilius; assembly: GCA_018389105.1. Lineage (NCBI taxonomy): Eukaryota > Metazoa > Mollusca > Cephalopoda > Nautilida > Nautilidae > Nautilus > Nautilus pompilius. The sequence goes on along the minus strand of JACATO010000306.1, from coordinate 2,695,530 downwards.
GACGGCCAAACTATACTTTTATATTTCCGCTTTTAATCTGTCTCTAACCGGTTGTGGTGCACGTTCTCGACCAGAAAGACGACGGGCTTGATTTTAAAATGGCGCGCGATTGGAGCTAACTGTAAATCAACTAATCCTCGCGCCATCTTGTGAATGGCGCCATCGTCGTGTTCTCAAACAGTCCCCAGAAGTGTCGCTTTAAACATGGCAGATAAGACCAGTTTTCTCGGTTCTTCTTCTTGTTGTCTGATTTGCTTGCTTTTACAAAAATAGTCCAGAATAATTTAAAGGTAAAGGAAAAAAGGTCCGAGGAGAGTTCGTGCTATATTAAGAACGTTCTCGCCTGATAATGGCGATTTCTCTCTCTCTCTCTCTCTCAGCTCTCTCTCTCTCTCTCTCTCTCCTCTCTCTCTCTCTCTCTCTCTCTCTCTCCATCTCTCTCTTCTCTCTCTCTCTCTCTCTCTGTATCTGATGTCATATCTCTCTCTCTCTCGCTCTCTCTCCATCTCTCTTCTCTCTCTCTCTCTCTCTCTCCATCTCTCCTCTCTCTCTCTCTCTCTCTCTCTCTCTCTCTCTCTCTTCTCTCTCTCATCTCTCTCCATCTCTCTCTCTCTCTGTATCTGATGTCATATCTCTCTCTCTCTCTCTCTCTCTCTCTCTCTCCTCTCTCTCTCTCTTCAAGTACAGCCTACACAGTTTAATTATGCCCCTGCCTTCAGCCAGGAACTAAAACTCAGATATTCTAAGTTGTTTTTATATTTCAGTAAACGGTTTTTGAAATTATTTTTTATTGAAGATCAACCATCCATATCGCCGGAAGATTTCCAAATGGGTCGAGAATATCTGCAGAAAAGATTAAAAGGTACGTTAGACGAAGTCTCCCTCTTATTATTATTATTATATTATTATTATTATTATTATTATTATTATTATTATTATTATTATTATATATTATTATTATTATTATTATTATTATTATTATTATTATTATTATTTATTATTATTATTATTATTATTATTTATTATTATTATTATTATTTATTATTATTATTATTATTAGTGCTGTTCGACTTCACAAATCGGAACTTCAGCAGCTACTTGGCGAGAAATCAGTCACACTCACATCAAAACGAAAGTCCAAGGTCGGAGTAATAGAGGTTTCCCTGATCGTCATCGCATCCTTGCTGTTCGTCTGTAGCATCATCTGTATCTTCATCATTTGTAAAAAGCATCACAAGTAAGTTATGTGAGCGTCGGTGCGTTTCACGATATTTTTCTCTTCCTCCCCCCCTTTTCTCTGGCACAAGACCCTTTTCCGGTAAGCAGTTTTCTCGCTCAATTTAAGTATCAGCTCACTAAGGATCTAAAGTTTGCCCCCTTTTTTCCCCAATTTTTTGGCCTAATTTAAATTCTTTTCATGCACAGATTATGCCAACGAGTTAAATGCATCAGTCTATTGTTGAGGAGGAAGCAAGACAACTTAAAGGGGCCTGAATCCTCTGTGACACGTATTTTATAGAAAGGTCCTGCGGCCTGAACAAATCTTATTTTACTCTCCCCACTACCCGGTGGTTGTAAGAGAGTTAACTCATCAGTAACCAATGAAGCTGATCTCGACGTACTGTAAAGTTGTTAGGTCTTCACCGTCGGTCATAGCACCACGGCGAGTGTTAAGTGTCACGGGCCGGGATAACCAAAGTTCGGTCTTTTCTTACGCAGACTTCCCGAAACCATCCTGTTATTTGTTATGCTAGAATTATCACCTTCTTCTTTTTTATGCCTCAGGGAGATGAGAGCCCGCCGGCTGATTGACAGCCTGACGAAGGGCAACTCCCTGTACGAGTCGCAGGAGCTAAAGCTGGAGATCGGAGACGAAACGCTCGACTACTACAAATGCGACTCGCTCAACAGCGACGAGCTGCTACCGGAAGTGACGGTGAAACCGGATATGTCTTTGGGGATTATCAACGTGGGATACCAACCGAACGGGTTTGTGAAGGGCGTCGAATCAGACACGGACTCGGGACACGGAAACTCGGATTTGAAGAGAACCGATCCGCAAGATGCTGCCGCTAGCGCTAGCGACAGCAACAGTAACCATGGCGACGACCTGGAAAGTGTAAACGCAGAGAGAGATGCTCCGCTCAGCAGCATCGAGGAACGAATAATGTTCGATGGCGACAGCATTAAGATGGCCGATCTTGATGCTCGTGAGCCTGAGACAGAGGGCTGCGACAACACGTACGAGAACATCATTCCCTACCGACATATGGCGGCGGAGAAAGGTGAAGAGAGGCACAACTATGATCAGCTGGTTGAAGAGAAGTCTCCGGAAGAAGAGGAATTGCGAAGGGTGGAAACAAATCCGGATTATCAGACCGCGGGACCAGTTCCCAGGGATGAGGAAGAAGGGGATGGGGCAGATGTTTCAGAGGCCCCCCCTCGCCTGGATGACGGAACAAACAGGGACGGCGACTTCTCGGAGGTCACGCTGGAGACCGAGTCGAAGAAAGTCCGATTTGCGGAAAGTGCTGATGAATACGGTGATGCAAAACCAGCTGCGTTGGAGATGCTGAACAAAGATGAAGATAACGATGATGAAGAAATCGCTTCCCCTGTAGATCCGGCGTCTCCGATAAATAATGATGCGGATGATGATGACGATGTTCAGCTTTCTAATTTGACGACGGATCTTTAATACACAGAAATAACTGCAGCACAAGTCCAGCAAATAGCAGCCATCTTGTTATATACTCTCTGCGGAGTTCGTCATACATTTGAATTAATCACCTCGTGGTCGGTTTTAAGACGCAATGACTGTAGCTAACGGCCAGGTGGTGCATCTATTTTATTAGCTCGATTACTAGCGACTCATCTTTAGTGCGAAAATGGCGCATCGTGTACTTCGAAAACTGGCTACACAAAATAGTTTGCTGGCAGTCGTCAGAACGTCCGCAAAGATTGCGATGTTTCAAGTAACCTCCCTTGTTATCGACTCTTACGTACTGCGCTGTTTTTCAAGTAACCTCCCTTGTTTTAGATTCCTGCGGACTGCGCTGTTTTCAAGTAACCTCCCTTGTTATCGACTCTTACGTACTGCGCTGTTTTTCAAGTAACCTCCCTTGTTATCGACTCCTGCGGACTGCGGGCAGGTATATTCAGATGCGAAAATAACTATATAAGAATAAAAACGCAAAATATGATAAAGTTTACTACTTGCATCGATCGTTTTTCATCATGTTTCTAATGTCCAAAAGCTTTAAAGATATGCCAAAAACTCTATAAGAATTGTTAATTTTATACGTATGAAGTGTCTTCTTCAACTGCATTTTTGTGCACTTGAGAGAATAGCGCCTATCTGGTTATCACGATGGCGAAGTGTGCATTCGTTTGCTTGCTTTTTCTGATCCCTACAAAAGGGTCCATAGTTTAGCTGGAATGAAGCTTTAATTTTGGATTATTTAAACTGTTATGTTGAAGGACCTTCGGTTAAGCTTTTCAGAAGAGAATCATCTGCCTTTTTTGAGCACATATGCGCCCTCTGTACGCTGAAAAACGAATTTGATTATGGCGACTGCGCTAATTCTCCATCATCGGAAAAATAAAACTTTGTTTTTTTTTAAGCTGCTTTTCTTACAGATGCGGAGTTCGAGTCTTCCGTGGGTCGTTGACCGTTATGTTCTGGTTCTAAAAGACACGTACAATAAGCGAGATTCGTTGTCATGGTTATATGCAGTAATGCCAGACCTATACGGTAGTTCTGCATAATACTAGTCGCAGAAGTGAACCTGAACCTCGAGAGAGACACTTCGACCCGTAACATGAAACTCCTGTTGTTGTTTCTGCTAAATAAGAAAGGGTACTGACCTCTGACCCCGGACCCGTGAAATAGGGGTGTTTTTGTCTTTCGCTGTATTTTCGGTTAACGAAATGATTCCTGGACTTTCGAAACAAATTAGCTTATCTCGGAAATCTACAAACGGAAACAACTATCACCCGAATATCACGAAAGCACTTTACGATTCCAAAGACGCGAATTGAATTTCCTGAAAAACTAAAATTTAACAAAATATGCGCATTTATTTATTTAAAAAAAAAAAAAAATTATCCGTTAAAGTTTCGATTGCGGTTTCTAGTCTCGGACCCAGGCAGATGATCTTACAACATGGCGCAATAATCGTGACTAATTCTCTTTGATCTTGGAGTACGAAAGAGGAAGGGACAAACTGGAACGCTCTCTCCTCCTGTTTTCTGAGGTCTGTTTTATTTAAAACTTCGATATACGAAAAAAAAAACAAACTTTTAATGTAAATAAGAATTTTTAAAAAATGTTATGCATTATACAAGATCAACAATTTACTTTTGATTTACCCAAGTATTAGATCATATATGCACTTGAATACTATATTAGTTTGTAATAAAATGAAGATGTAAATAATTGAGATAATTTCCTAAGTGTTTTGTTGGATATTTTATACAAAAAAATGTATTTGTAAATTTATTGTTTTTGTATCTAATTCTACAATAAAATACAATTTGAAACTTTCTGAGAATTTATGTTATATATATAAATTGGCCATTAAAGGTTTTCAGGGTTTTAATTTTTAAATGCATCAACAAGTGAACGGTATCCGGTCTCCGGACGGCAGACAGTCGAACTGTTCGCCGAGTTTGGACAGGTGCATCTTTAAATCTGAGGATACGCACTCGGCCGTTGTGACCGTCACGTGACCATTCTCCAACCCCCTGCGCAGTTCTGAGCCGTCCCTGTTCGGGCAGAGACTTTGTCGCAGAGGTCAACTACACGAGACTTTCAAAGAAAAAGAAAAGAAAGATAGCGAGCATCCAAGACAAGGAAATTGTATGCGTTCATTTTCGAATCCGATTGGATTGTGTCTGGACCCAGTACCCGCCTCACCTCTGAGGTAGGTTGGGGTGGCGATCTTTCTAGTTCAAGAAAATTGTGTTGAATGTTTTCCGGAGCAAAATCTATCTTCCACTTCATCGGTCAGCTGGATTAGCCATGTTTCTGAGCATCACTTGGTGTAGCCAGCCAACAGCGACACCTTTGTCTTTAGCAGCCATCTTTTGGTTAATTACAAATGGCTGCTCCGTGTATGAGATCTCCCTACTTCCTTTCCGACACCGAGGCCTCCGTATGCAGGTAATGCAATTCGCTCTTTCCATTGGCTGCGCGCTAATAGCATGTAGACAGTCCGAAACTGACTCTACTTCAGTTAACCGTTATAATTTATGCTTTGTTCACTATATATTTATTCCGTTATCGTCGGTCAGTTTTTACTATTTAAACCTCCATTACAGTATTATCAGTCTGCTCCCGCTGCCACTGCTGTTACATGAGGTATAGTCCTAATGTGATCCGTTCATTAGATGTAAACTTGGTGGCGCATTATTCTTCTCTCTCTATTTCCGGATAATATAAGATTTATTTGGGTGCGCCCATATATCCCATCTCTTTTCAGAAAGTCCACCATAAAATAGGCATACATTTTTCTTTTGTAAATTGTTCTTGCCCCATATAAACCGTCACATCTTTCGTCCTGAACTTTTTAGTAAAGTTGTCACTATATGGATTCAATGCAGGTGCGAAATATTAAACTGTTATCTTGCTGGGCTAAGCACTACTCGCCCCTTCCTACCCCCATCAGCTTTACTGAGGCTGGCTGCTTTTTATACTTTAAGATGTCTATAGATAACTTATTCTTAGGTCTATTTTCTAAATCTACATTATCTAACTTTGGCTCCTCAATGCATTAATTCTTGACATTTTAGATATTTTAAACAAGTATTTATTTTAGTATCGAAGTTATTGTCTGCCTTTGAATGCTGTTTATCAACTAATTGCTAGCAATCGTTTTCATTGTCATTTCTAATGATTGGCGACAGCTTTTGTTCTTTCGTTCGTCTAAAATAACAGACCTTTGTATATATGAATACGGTGGAGTCTAAAGAAACCACGCGTCTCCATCAGTTCATGGTCTCTCAATAATAATAGTGGTAAAAGCACGATGACCTGTGGTAGCGCTGTTTCCAAGAAACACGAATTATCGTACTTAGTAATCTTCCGTTCAGTTATTTTGCACGTGCAGCGCGAGAAAACATCTATATACTTTTGCACCAGGAATCAGTTCCTATAAATTGGTCGTTGCTTCACAGATCTACCAAGAAGTGCCGAGATGCGACGAGAGTCGGCCCGCTAGACTAATTAGAAGGAGCCAATGCCTTCCCGAAGATTGGCTGAGAGTCCGTGTGTTCAAGGCCTTTAGTCGCCGCCTGGTAATTTGTCAGGAAGCTGCAGGCAGCACCAGAGATAGGTTTGGACCTGGTAAACCCAGTGTTGGAGGACGGTATAAGGGCCAACGTCTGCGAAATTACTTCTTTACAATGACAAGGATCGGTTCGTCCTATTATCATCGGCTCTGGTAGAAAATCAGTTTCGCGGTTAGCTAATTGACAGTCACGGATATGCGGATAATATTCTGCGCCCTGTTCCTTTTCTTCCACAGCGACGTGAACTGCATCTGAACTTCCAGAAAAACAATACCCATACATCAAGACTGGCATAAGCTTTCTTCAGAGGCAAAACAACGACAGTTTACCTGGCTGGCCATCCAGATCTTCTGATCTCAAACCATATTTCCCGACAGCTTATCGCGGCTGATACCGCCACACGATTCCGCTGTTTGAACTCTAATATCACGTGATATTACAGGATGCAAAAACACGGGCGTCAGATGAGACGTTTAGTAATGCTAATCTACATTTCTTTTAGTCTCCATACGTATGTTGCCTTTGATTATTAAATATATAATAACTAACAAACCAGGTGCTGCATTTTGAAGTGTATAGGTTTATGTTCGCAGTGACACAGCTCAAAACCTCCAGTCGGAGATCTGAAGATCCGGAAAGTTTACGATACGACGGCATGGATGAAAAGTGTGACTTGCTTTTCCATAAAATCAGAACACTGAGATATATACCAACTTTAAGAGGAAAAAATAACCTGTTTGGCTCGATTCAGAGTTGTACTAACCATGCTAGGCGTTCAGCCTAGCACTGAAGTTCTGAATGGAAACGGGGGCCAAAGACCGTAGCTAGGTAGATATTTAACATCAAACCTCATTTTTTAATTTTAAATTGCTCATATTATATTGGCATTAACTTTATGTAATTTAATATATTTAAATGTTGTAATTATTTTCATTATTTTGGCTTTTACCTTAATCAAAAATTATTTTCTTGTGGCATTTTGAAGCATTTCACCCTGTAGTACGTTAATTTGCAGATAGATATCCTCTTGACGTGCTGAGCCATATGTTACCGTTGAGTAGTTGATATGGCAACAAGCTGAGGACCTGGGATACCTGTCTGCGTTTAGATTCACATACAAATTAAATTTGACTAATAAACACGACCAGTCCTTATTCTTTATCCTTTAGCCTTGGTTCTGGCGCTGGTCGACGCAAATCGGGCAAAAAGGTGTACGTAACTGGTAACGATAAACGAGATGTGTTTTACGCCATTAACTGTCGTTGTGGCGACCAATCTATTTACATCATGATTATAACGGGAAAATAACAATTTTAATCATAAAAAGCTGTTTAAAATATTAATAAATCATCAGCTAAAGCATTTTTATAAAATATAAAGAAAAATGAATCCACTATTTCATTCTGTATGTAATTATTCGTGAGTCATGCAATTAACGTTCGAGTGACAAACAAACTACTGACGTTTGGTGGGCACTTTGGCCATCTCGTTAGTATTAATACTAACTATTTGCTGGGTTCGTAAGTCAACCACAACTGCATAATAGTAGAGATTCCGTCGTGATCAGATATCAGGAAATACCTTTTTTGGTAATAAAATTAAGAATGAATGGGGCTAATTAACGATAAGTGGTTAATAGTGATATTATTGATCAATGTTGGAACGGGGTCGTGGTCCGGAGAACTTCCATGCGCCACCAAGGCCAAAAAAAATTTAAAAAACGTTTTGATTGTTTAAAAAGGCTTCAGCCTGGTCTCGAACCCGCGACCTTTTACTTGCTACGGTATGGGTATTGTAAACAGCTATTGCAAGGGACCTACTACAAGTATTACGATACTGTACACTTAATGTAGTTTATTATTCGCCGCAAAGAACATAATTTAACCATCCGAATTGCCTTCTCGTTAAAACGGTGTGCCTTGCATGCAGTTTGATCACTGTAAATGTCTCGGGTTGTTTTTGATTTCTTTGAAAACAAGAAATAACTGTTTCTGTTATTTTGATGATGACAGAATGTGAAATTCTAAACTGTACACAGACGTCGTCTGCTCTTAGAAGTCGTATTTGTTGTATGGCAACTTCGATGGGGAGGTGGTGGCCCGTACATTATGACAACGAGGCTAGTACTGCACCTCCTCATCGGACTTTTCTGATCAGTTCATGGCCGCACGCAAATTTAAAGCTGCGACCAATTCACCTAAAAGCTGTTCCCCCTTTTGAGATGCAATCATGTGGTTTTCAGTGCACGATACCCAATCAATGCATCTCTTACGGTGCGGTTTCTAATACTGATAAAACGGAAGGCGAGGAATAATTAGCAGAACGCTCCAACACAAAATCTGTGAAGGGGCAAATCTTGGCCGACTTTATGAATAATATCAGCTGATTGTCGTCCGATTCTCCCTTTATAATTGTGTCGTCAACATGTACCCTGATCGGCGCTGACAGGGCGATAATCGAAGCGCGATGGAAATCCACGCGTGGTTTTGCATGAATAGCAATTCCGATTGCTGAGAAAGCCACATTCGTCCACAACTGATGACTCAGAAACGAACTGTCAGCTCGGTAATTACCACAGATATAACAATTTCATATTTTCTAACCTCTTCACGCTTCATTCGTAAGAAATCTTGAAATAGAATTCTATTTTTTTTTTGCGTATATTTGCATAGATAAATTTCATATTTCTTGCATTTTTGTTCTGCATCTGATTAAACTTGTTCTGAATCATCTCAAACTTGTCTTACGTTAGTTAATCGTGAAGACAGAAACTCACCTTTTCCCGGGCAATACGACAAGATAAAAGAAGAGGGTAACTTACCAAAGCATTTATTCTGATTGAAATGGCCATTATGGATTCTACTTTATAATAATGTATTTTAAATGCGCTCAGATTTATTCTAACCAGACGCTTTGCCACCTTTAGCCGAGTCCTGGGTCTTGATACTCTATAGTTACTTTTCCTTCTTTGTTTTGTTAACTTGACCAACGCGTGTAAAGTTACTGAAGTCCGTTAATAAAGAAATTCGATTTATTTGTTATTTCTTTCGTGTATTAGCTTAACCCAGTGATCTCTGGTGTCGCCCTTACACGTTACCATTTCATGCCGGGTCGCCTAAACTCGCTATTGTTCGCCATGTTGGATCTGTCGCGTGGCGCGTAAAAGAGACATTTCAGTTTGTTAAGAAAATCAGTCACAATGGCTCCGATTGTTCCTTATTTTTGTAACTATGTCACATGGCCAGCGGTCAAATGGGTTAATTACGTGAATAGTTTTACCTAAATTTTGGTAAGGTCGAGCTTTCAATGCCTTTAAACCAGATATGGCAGGAATCGTAACTCTCCTGTCAGCAAGAACAGTGCTTTTGTCATAGTATGGCGGCCGTGAGACTCAAGATGGCCGTACAAAGTAATGATGTGAGGGTAATTACTTGTTTCTTCGCTTAGCAACTCGTGGTCAGTAATTGTGGCACTGAAACCTGCTCATGGTTAGTACGACAAAAAAACTGGCGCCATTAACCGACAACGACTTTGAAATAGGGACAAAGAACCAACTTCAGTGCGGTCATGGTTTTTTTTCTTCTTAACATAATCAACATTTATAATTCTGGGAAACACAAAATCGAGTGATTCCCTGGCCTAAAGAAGCCAACCCATTCATGTCCACACTTCTCAAAAACGTCAAACAGCCGTCTCGAAGAGAAAACTAAAACAATGCTTAAGGTATAATTAACCCTATAAACCTCGCTGGTTTAAGCTAGTGATTCTAAAATCTGTCTCTGTATCTATTTGGCCATCAAGACACACGGATATTACTGTTTTTATTGGGTAAATGCCTAATCATACAAATGCACGATGGCACCACTGTTATCAGCCAAAACACATATATTTACTCTCAGGTCTGTTTTTAAATACTCGCTGCCACCAAAGTTTAGCTGGTACCCGACGAAAGTAATTCGGATTTAATTCCCGAAACTGTATTTGAGCCTGGCTTTTCCCCCATGTTCTCTAATGACGCCCATAGAAAGGTCTAAAGCAGCAAGTTATGACCCCTCTTCTCTTGTTTGGTCCTCCGCGTGTTTAAATTTAAATATTTAAATAGAATAGTTCCGCTTTTAAGAAGAGATACGGAGGCGGTGGTTCTGGGAGAGCTTTTATTTGGTGGAGGGAGAGAAGGACAAAGTGCATGCGCCGGCGGGACACAGACTTCGACTATGCGCTCGAAGCCATGGGGCGGTGTGGGTCACGTGCTGTCTGCCAGCCGCTCTGGTTGGCTCGCACGTGGACAAGCCCCAGCAATGCCTTGAAAATTCCTTGCGGCAATTTACGCAGAACTTTTATTATTAATATCGCCCTAAAAGTAAACGTTGAAAAGGATTCCAGCCACAAATAATTGGCGCACCGGTGGCAATTTAGCTCGATCGGCGCGGCTGATACTGTTTGCTTACAGTTCCTGGTTCTTGGCCGCTTCCAGATAAACCGCGCACTCATTGCGAACGACAGCCATTAGTGGGGGATTAGGTTGATGCTGCTGTTATAGACGACTCTATTACTTTCTGACCGGTGTTCGCGAAAAATCGATCTCTTATCTAAGCTGTCGGATGCAAATAAGATCTATAACGAATGTTGTTTGAATTTCATAAATGCTTAAGTGATTGGAAAAGGGAGAGAAGAGTACAGGGCGTAATCTCGGGGCCAATTCTAGAGAGACCGCATCAAATCTCGTCGGCGATTCCCCGAGCTATTTTTCAACGCGGAACGATTTACGGTCCGAGAGACGTAATTTGTATCGTGGGTGTTCAGCGTCGTCTGGTTTGTTCAATTTGTCGTCTGCACACAAATTGCTTCCCATACGAGTGAGATCGCATGCCATTAGAGCGCTCTTTATATATATATTTTGAATAAAACAAAAAAAGGGGCTGAGCCGCCAGACAGATGTTGGTCGGTCTGATGTTCTCCGTCTTTATCCGCTAACGCCCCATCTTTGGTAAAGAGCGGAGGAGACGGGAGCAATAAAACCATCTCATCTTTTATTTTTTCGCTGCTACAGAAACCGATCGGATCGATACCTTTCGGGTGGGCAGAACGGAGCTAATCAGTCAACAGCTGTATCTCGTTCTTACACACATATTTTACAAGCAAATCTGTTTATCAATTGTAAACCGGTCCCTAACCTCGCCATTTTGCATTATCACCCACCTCCTCCTTTTCCCAAAACGATCAACCCAGTTTAATTAACCCTTCCTTGTTCCCCCCACCTCCTCCTCCCATTTTGTTAATACGAATTTCTGTTGCTGCTGTCAAAAGACATCAGCATCTTCTTTACTCCGTATTATTCATGTGGGATTTGCTTTATTTTGAACACATAAGAAAGTAATTGTCGCTGTAAAGGTTTTGCCTTTTGGTTCTTTATTCGACAGTAAAGACGAAGAAATATAAAGTGGAACTCAGTGTTTCGTGTGTTCGGATTTATTTGCGGTGAGACGGGGATCTGGTAGGAACCAGGCGAGAACAAAGTACCGGTAGAGGGCCAGCCTCCTGGAGAATAGTGTTTTGCATCGGTATCGTGAAGTGAGAATCTTCGGTTGATGCCTGAACATGAGCCGGAACTCCGATCAATGTATTATATGATGGAAACCTGGCTCAGACAAGAGCAGCGAGATTCCGGGAAAGTTCTGACTCCCGGTTCTCCAAAATTTACAATGGTTCAGGTTTTTGTAGGAACGATTTTTTTAAAATGTTTGGTACCGCACATAACTGGGAATGAGATTTCGTAGTGGAGAAGGATCACGGCGTGTCATGTGCCGCAGAAAGCCTAATCTGATACCGAGGCTGCTGCTGGTATCCTCCAACCCAGCGCGATTTTAAATCTCTTTAAGCCGACTAATCTCTAGAAAAGCCTTTCTCACCGCCGATATTCCAAAAATTAAATGGTACAATAGACGGAAAGCCGAGAACTGTGACCGGGCAACTCCGTAACATGGTTCGGGACTCGCACGAGATTAACTGTTTTGTTAATTTTTAAATGGGCCACCAGCTGTTTAAAGCATCAGTTCTATTTCTGATGAATCGTTTGCATTTTTGTGAAAATCAGTATTTTAATTTTAAAAAATTTAAGGAGCTGCAATGATTTCGATCATGTCTATCGATAAGAATTGTTTCAGATGATCCTTATATAAGAGTCGTAATTCTGTCCACTGGATAGGACCGCTGGACTCGTTAATAAACGAACTTTACTGAAAGGTTGTTGGTCGGATTAACCTTCACGATCAGTTTATCCCAGTCACTTGGTGGCCCGACTGGTGGATGTTGGTCCCGTTAGATACTGACTGCTTTTTCCTAGTGTCTTTATTATTAGTAACGCAACTTTTCCCTGGCAGTTTTGCCTAAACTCCAGCCTACTACAAATTTCTACTGGTGATACGTATAAAGTGTCCTGCTCAAAGTAAGATAATCCGGTCAGAAATTCTGATAATCAGGTAAGAGGTAGAACTTAATCAGGAGAACAATGCGCCCCCTTTTTTAAACCACCTGATTTCGCAAGATTATCCTACAAATGAACACCTTTTCTAAATACAGTACATTTTGGATCTCGTTTATCCGTTGAATGCGTTTTCCCTTTTCTTAACGTCCGACGGCCGAGCCACAGTAAATCAGGGGTCACAGAGAAATAAATCTAAAAGAAGGAAATTTGGTAATTTTATCCGAACGATGACGTATCTTTTATCATCAGTCCTTCGCTGCTAAACTCCCGCAAAATATTCATAAAAATCTCGTTTATATTAAATAAAACAGGTATCTTTTCTCGTCTTTTAATCATTAATTTATCTAGAGAACTGCTGTATCTAACATCCATCAGTCTGAAGAGCTTCAAAACTTAGGATTCTGTCGGTTTTGTTAGAAACAAACAAAGGCTGAAACTTGAGGCGATATGCAAATTACGAAACAATAAGCTTTAAAATGGCCATAATTTTTATTTTATAAAATCATGAGTTTTCAGCAAAAGAAATTTGCATTTAAATTCGTTCCGAAATAATTGGATTTCCATTAGAATTTACGGAAACATCCGAATGGAATTCGAAGTTTCGCTTGATGTATTCCGAAGGCGACAAAGGTGGTATTAAGGGAGTGAATTTAAATAAAAACAAGCGTTTTTGAAAGTTTTCTAAGATTTGAATGGGGCACAAGATTCACCTATAACTACCGTTATAAGCATACGTATAAGAGATCTTAATAAGAGAAGACATTTAATTTCAGAATATTGCTAACTCGCCAGAGTTGTAGTATCGCCAAATGAACGTCTTTTGCTTTCTTTGACCTTTATGCTGAATAGAAACTATAAAACACAACGCAGAGGTTCTGTTATTAAAAACATAAATTCCATATAACTAGCAGATGTTTTGTAATTGCTATATCTGATTTAGTAAGGTCGGGTCAATATTTGGTAATATTGACTTTTCACTTGCCATTTCGAACTGATACTCGTAAATAATATCTTAATAATGAATATGCTTAAGTTTTTATCAGAATATCTCAGTAGAGCTGATTCAGCAGTCATCCAGCAGATAAAAGCTGAATGTGCACTGGGTTCCTTTTAAACTGGAAAAAAACTCGGTACAGCTATGCTTACTGCTAGCAAGACAATCCACCGTCTCGTCTCCAAGAGCCTGCCAAATTTCAGCGATGGCATTAAATAACTGCACATCTACGTAGCCACGAATGGTACAGCAGCCTACTTCCGGTATACCAAGCTGTTTCTGTTGTTTCAAAATGCCTTATACGAATATAATCTCGACATTCCATTATTTTTTTTTTTTTTGGATGGGTTCCGAAATATTGATGAAAACTTAGAGCGTTACGTCAGCAGCTGCCTGTTCACATTAACTCTTTACTGCCACAAGGTAACCGGTTGTCATTAGCGAATTTTTCATCGATTACCGAGAAGAAAAAAAACGACATAAATAGTATCGATGCCCGAACGAAGCCAAACGACTCGACCGATCCATTTTTGTTTATTGTAAAATTGCAATAAGCAAAAATCAGATCAGCTCTTCACCTGGTAGAATTCTCTTGATTCGGGTCTCATCGATTTATATTCGACGTTGCAGCTTTAAACGCAATCACTCTGGATATCGGTGCTTGGGGTGTTTTTCGCTTGTATTTGTCTAATTCTAAAGAAACTATAATAATTTTAAAAGCACAAGTTTCTGACCCTTATATTTAAAAGAATCTACTATACACCTATTATGTTTACGATATCAACATTTACCCATCAACCGATAATCGTCAAGAACACCGATCACATTTCATCAAAGTTCTGTACGAAAGCCGACACTTAAGCGCCAGGTAAATATTTTGTCCACCTCAGCAGAATTCTTGTCCTAAAAACTTCACTTTTGACTATTTTTTATCATTTTTCAGCTAAACAGAAATTCGCAATTAATAATTTCACTATACAAAGGTGGGATTAATAATTTCTTAATTAGAATTTGTTTACAAACATTTTTAGCTGTCTTTTATTTCTCGGTGTCAGGAAAAGTTCAGTTCTGTCTCTCGGTGAATAATTCTTTCCCCGACTTTTAATCGCTTATTTAATCTGTTGTTTAATTTAGTGTAATCCCTCTCGGGATGACACTCGACAGGCCGCCCCCTGGATAGGGCAGTTTGTACTCGGAGTGGCGACGATCCCTGTACTAAGTAACTAGTAAGTTGAACTGCGATTGACTCTTTTTAGCTAAATGGCGCCGTCGTCCATAACCCATGAAAAACTGCTAATCCTGTTTCTACAGGAAACTTCTTATTAACTTTCATCGAAACTTCCTTGGCGTCCGGGTCGAGAAGGGTCAGGGAGGATTTCCATTGTAATCTCAGAAAGTGCTAATTTTAGAACACATTATACAGTACATCGAAGTGACTCCGAGCGTCACGTGGCCGACAGGGCTGGACTAACCATGAACGTCCGAGCGTCACGTGGCCGACAGGGCTGGACTAACCATGAACGTCCGAGCGTCACGTGGCCGATAGGGCTGGACTAACCACGAACGTCCGAGCGTCACGTGGCCGACAGGGCTGAACTAACCACGAACGTCCGAGCGTCACGTGGCCGACAGGGCTGGACTAACCATGAACGTCCGAGCGTCACGTGGCCGACAGGACTGGACTAACCACGAACGTCCGAGCGTCACGTGGCCGACAGGGCTGGACTGACCACGAACGTCCGATCGTCACGTGGCCGACAGGGCTGGACTGACCATGAACGTCCGATTAGTCGCAAGTGGAACTGTTGGCGTTAATTCGGATATCACTTTTACTAGGGCTGTGAGCCCTGCGTTCGGAAACCACATATAACCGGCGTCTTAATGCGTAAATACGCCCATGAAACCTTTCTTTTAAAAGTAATTTACACGTTAACGAGATCAGAACTCAGGTGTGGCAATAGCAGGTTGTCAGGAAGCAAATCTTGGATTGGATGTGTCCAGAATTAACTGATCTCAGCGATTTGCTCCTCTTCCGCTATGTCAGTCTAGTTTTGTATGTATTCGGAAAAAATCTAATGCCAAAAGAACCTTCTTGAGTCACAAGTGTTTCCCCCTCTCGATTAAGGTGACTTTCCAGTAACCCTTAGACACTGTGTGCAGTCTGTGTAACCAAGGTTACCTCTCAATTATCCCAGGTTACTAGTATTCATTCATTGTTGCACTGGTGTCAATATTCCACCTTGTTTTTGTTTCCCTTTCTCTTTAAGTAATATTATCTTCCAACAAATCTATTTAGTAGTTACAAGAAGGCAGAACCATTGTAGAGCTTGAACAAGAACCTCCGATTTTAAAAACAATTCCTCCTGATCCGCCTGTCATTGTTTTGGGAACATCTTCCTATGCAGCCATCGCTACGAAAGCAGATGTTCTAATTACCCTCTTTTTTTGGTATCGAGCCTCGTACAGGAGCAAGAAGCTGATAACTGGGCGAGTTTAATGAGGTGTTTACGTCTAAGGGTCCGTGACACTCGTGGGCAGCCACACCTGACCACCAGCCCCGTCTCCGGCTTACGAGCCCACATCTAGGACGATGCTCCCTGGTCCTGAGGTTACATCTTTGTCTGTAGCCCAACCGCCAATTTGAACTCATTGGTTCGTACGTGAGCGCTGTCTGTCGCGAGTTGACGCTTCGGCTCTTATTGCGGTTTGCTTTATGAATGAAACGGATCATCGTGGAATCGAAAGTTGAACCGATGCTGCGTTTTATATCGAAATCCCGATAAACTAGAGCTGTGCATCCTGGCAGAACGTTGACCGACACACTGTTGTCTGGATGAACTCGTCGTCATCGTCTCTGTGGCATGTCGGGAAGACGTGACAGGCGGTGGTGGATACGAAACTGTCAACACGTGAAAAGTCTCGGTGGCCTGACAGTAAAATAAAGAATAGCTTTTTTCGAATAGATAAATAAAAACTGTTTTTTTTTTCAAATGAACAACTCTTGAACTATTTACCGACGTACTGTTGGCTTGGTATCTGACCTGGCGACTTACTGAATCGCAATGGCAGCTTGGTTGTGACTATTTCAAAGAACCTCTAGAGTTTATCTTAAATTTTTGCCGGTTATTTCATCTCGAAATCTCCAGAAATTTAACGATTGAGGTAGAAATAAATACAAGATTTACCACTTCATAAAATACAAAAATTACTGATCAGAGAAGCAAACGAGCAGAGATTCAGTTTAATTCTTTCCTGTAATATTTCTGTTGTGAATAAGATCTTGTTAATTTGTTCTAGAAGGGCTTTAAATTTAAAGACTTTTGTTAGTTTCATAACTAAATGAATTCTGAAAATTGCAATGTAAAATTAATTCTTTTCTTCATAGCGTTTTTTGCTGGGTAGAAGTCAGAGTTTCAATAAAAAACGACAAGAAACATATTAACCCTGACCCGTCTGAGGCAGTGAGTGCGAAAAGAAATCGAGGCTCTAAATAAAACACAAGCAATGCGGATTCCAGCTGACGATAGGTCTGATGTCATTAATACATAAGTGTTACTGACGTGACACACTATGGCGCATGGTCTGTCTGTCAATTTAGAGAGAGAGAGAGAGAGAGAGAGAGAGAGAGAGAGAGAAGAGAGAGAGAGAGGAGAGAGAGAGAGAGATGAGAGAGAGAGAGAGAGGAGAGAGAGAGAGATGAAAGAAGAGATGAAGAGAGAGAGAGAATGGAGAGAGAAAGAGAGAGAGAGAGAGGAGAGAGAGAGAGATGAACATGTAGAGATGAGAGAGAGAGAGCTGAACATGTAGAGATGAGAGAGAGAAAGAGAGCTGAATATGTAGAGATGAGAGAGCTGGAGAGAGATGAAAGAGATGAAGAGAGAGAGAGAGAGAGCATGATAAAAGAAAAGCACCTGGTCAGGTAGACAGGCTGCAAAAAATGCTGCAGAAAGAACCTGGAGAAGCCATTATTAGTCTACAATCTAATAAATGGGGGGATAGTCAGAATGAACTTATTCATTAATAAGAACAGAGCATAATGGCTACAGTTAGCACAAGAGCACGTAAAAAGGGGCATTTTCGAGGATAAAGTTTTAGGGGTGGAGTTTAAAAATCAAAAGAACAATTTCTATTTATCATATAGTTATAAAACAGTTTAATCAGAAGCGAGCATTGTCCAGTTTTAAGAGTGCAATCAAAATGTTTTGTTCTTGGCTTGAGTGACTTCAGTAAGAGTTAGTCAGTTCATTTAGAAAGGAGACTACGGACCTAAATGAGCATAAAGTGGAAGGAAACGTGTTACCATCAGCGAGAAAGCTTTTGGGGAAAAGTTATATTTTCCCTCAGGACAGCGACCCCCCCTCCACTCGTGTGCGCAGGGCGATATGGAGCCGGCTAAAAACCACCATTGGCGGAGAATGGAAATTGTCAGCCCATACTCAGGATTGAAAAGGTTTATTCTATCTCAGAGAGTTGAGAGCTGTTACTAAGGTCAAAGCCTAATTGTCGTACTAATTATTAACACGTTGGAAGTAGGATTATTTGAACATAAATGGCGGCAGTCCTAGGGGTTTTTAAAAAAACTGGTTGAATGTTGATCTGGCAGCAGTTTTTATGCTGAGTTGTTAAAATGGCCGCCGCCTTTACTCAGAACAGCGCTGGTGGTTCTCATTAATTGATGTTCACCTCTTTATTACTCCCTCCCCCCCCCAAACCACCACCACCCAATCTACCGGATATTCCTTATCTCATCCCAGACGGACGATTCTGCTGCAGTTCTTTAGCCGGAAGAGGTTTTCACGCAGACCCACCCCTGCCGGGTCTGACGTCGCCGTGACGTCATCCATTACGTCAAGAAGAGCGGCGACGAACCCCGAGTCGACGTAATGTCGGGGAAGAACCTGCCCTCCAGGTACCACCCCCCTCTCTCTCTCCCAGGCGCCTGTTCCGAAGTTGGTCGGTTTATCTGTCGCCCTGGTGGCGGTCCACTGAACCAGAAATCACTCAGTCGCACGGGTAAGAGGCAGAAGAACGCACGCCGCCAGGTGCGCCGTCGGGTGGCAGGCGCATGCGCACCGCCGGGTACCCGGGTCTCGGAAGAGATAGAAAACACTCAGGATTCTAAAAGTAATGAATGAAACACAGAAATCGAAAGAGGAAAAAAAAACAACTACTGCTTCCGTGACTTTGCAGTGACAGTATCTCATCACGAAACTAAATCCCCTATTTGTATGCAAATGAGGGTACAATGAAGATAAGGCTATTTTTAACTGCAACATTGAGAGTAAGGATGCAGGAGCTAACTCCGCCTGATCAATGAAAAACCTCGAACCTAATTAATATTCATGAGATCCCGCGCACGCGCGCGGGCAGTGCCCAATATCGCCCACATAGTTCCAGGCTGCTACATATTCTAATAACCCTGCTTACGTTATATAGGAAGACACAAAGTAAACTTACCGCTATTGTAAAGCCGCCTTATCTGTTAAAGTTTCGGAGCTCGGTCGGAATATTGTGTTTGTGAGCCCGACCTCATTTCTGATCTGCCTTTGTTTTTGGTGTCGTACACAGAACCAGTAACAACGGGGAACTGTGTGGAAGCGGTTAAAATCGCCGTAAAAAATTATCCGGTGTGTGGGGGAGGAGGAGGAGGAGGAGAGATGGAGGAGAAGCGGGACGTGAGCAAGGCCGAATCATTCACGAGGCAGCCGTACAACAGCATCTGTGTACCTGCGCAGAGTGACGTGGACGTCCTGACGGTAAGTAGTTCCCTGTCCGTCTGTTGAGAAGCAGTGAGAGGAGCACAGGTCCGGCCAGGCTCTTTGGCGCAGTCAACACACGCTCGGCAAAGTTTGCTTCCGTCACCAAACTTTCCCCTCGTATTACTCGGGGGGTTCCCACGACAGTGGGAAGCATCAGATGTGTTCTGGTGTTTGCTTAGCTTCGTTTTTGGCAGGAAGAGTCTCAGAGTCAGTGTCGTCCCCTCTCTCCCCAGGCCAGATTCGCCAGTTCGCGTCACGTGATTTAGGATAAGTTAAATTAAATAATTCCGTGTTATTTAGATTTGTAACCATCTAAGTTGTGTTTGCTGTCCCCCCTTTTTTTTGGCATAAATTGTGTGTAGTGCTTCATCTGAAGTTTGCAGTCTCTCAAATAGAGATAGATTCTTCACTTTAGGAAATTGTAAAGCGAGATTATGAACGAATTTCACACTCGCTGTCCTGCTAAAGAAGAAAAGGCTTCATCTTTTCCTCTTGTTTGGGAGGTTATCGTCATCAGTCGTCGAGGAAAGGTGAGAAAGCCCTGAGAGAAGGAAGAAGACTACACCGACTAAATAAACGCATCGATTTACTGTAAGGAAACATAAAAAACAAACAGAAAAACACGAAAAATGTAGAAATTGTTGCAGGATACAGCGGCTATCTGAGCCACCCTGACACGACGTGGTGTAGAATCCGCACGGTGATGGAAGGTGACCTGAAGAGAATATTTCCCCACTCAGTCATGTGACCAGGTAGGTAAAAGATCGTGATGGCCAACGTCTTTCGAGTTCAGCTCGTAGACGCTCAATGGTACTGAGATCTGGGGATCGGGCCACAGGAGACGCCTCATACCTCCGTCATGTTTCTCAAACCGTGAATACGCTAAGTAGGCAGAGAGGATGGAGCACTGTTATTTTGAGATTAGTCGTCTCCCAGACATGAAGCATCATCACTGGGTGCGCTTGATCTGAAGTAATGCTGGGGCGAGCTTTGGCACTCATCCTGCCATCTATAGAGAACAAGAGACTTGGCAAAACATGCCCCACCAAACCATGCGTCCACCACCCGAGTCAGGAGGTTCGAGTGATTCTCGTGGCTTTCTCCAAATCTGTCTTTTCCTATCTGTGCAAAGGAGGCGAATCGAGACTTGTCAGTCCAAACCACTTTCTGCCAGTTTTCCCTGGTCTGGTGTCTGTCTGCGCCCCTCACACCAAGAAGGGTCTTTTCATGTTGGTAACTGTGGTTAGTGGTTTACGCAGTGGCCCCTTACTGCCATAGTCGTCCATTTGTTTTAGTGTCCTTTGCAAGGTGCAGTTGGAGTGAGACGTGGATGCCCTGCAACGAATGTCTGTTAGTGCTCTACTGTTTGATGACGGCTGGATTTTACTGCCCTGTCTGACCGCCTTTCGCCTCTTTCCGTCACCGGCCACAATCCCCCCATCGCAATGAACATTTGCTTCGTCTTGATGACATCGCTGACAAACCCGACTGACCGATCACAAGAAAACTGTCTCGGCCAGTGCGGCACCGACCGACTGGACGTGCACCTATTGTCGCGCTAACACTGTACTGCCTTTTCCTTTCCTCATATCCGCTGGGCTCACTAAAAGTGTACTTGTCCACGTCATATATAGTCAGTGATCACCTGTTACACCATGTGGTCAACCTAATTTGCATTGAGGCTCAGGTCCGGTCCAAGTCCGAAAGGGAACATAGGTCATAATAAAGTGTCCAGCCAGTACAATTAATTTTTTAAATAAAAAAGTCTGTAAATGCGTATTTATCCAGAAAGGGGCCAAGAAACAGTAATACAGGGTGTTGTCATATAGTGAACTCATAATGTGACCTAAAATAATGGTCGCGAATTAAGTCACGTGTCTGACAGAAGTATAACAGACATTTTAGAAACAAAAGCGTTCAGACACCAAAGATGAATTACGGAGATTACGAATATATCGCACACTCTCTGCTGCAGATGGAGTGAGTTCACGCTTGATTGAATGTCTGATGTTTCTGTGTATGAAGCCGAATCGATTACTGCATGGTGATTATCTTCCCTTGATGAAGCACTGGCATCTTCAGCGTCATCCATGCTAGTACACAAACCGGTGATGAGAAAAGCTTTCTTTCCTTAATTATCGCCAATAGATGATAACAGAGACGAACAGACGTTGTGCCTCTGAAGTATTGTTGCTGGGGTCAGGCGTAAGATAATGGATTACGACCCTTGCTTAGCTAAGTGAAGTGAGATTGGACATTAAAAGTCTCACCTGACAGTAAACTTTTATGAACTTGTTGCGCGCATATTCCAATGATGGAAGCATGTTCGCATCAACAGCATTCCTCCCTGACGCCATCTTCGTCGCTTACGCTCGCGCCGCTCTCAAGCGCCTTCTACCAGCGAGAAAGCTAAACAGAGAGAACCAGGGGGCGAAAGAAATTAAATCCCGCACGCGCAGGAAGAAGGAAAAAGAGGATATTTAAAGAAACATTCGGCATTAAACGTTGCATTTTCTTTAAAAATCTAATGGAAACAGGGGCGCCCCGACCAACGCAGCAGCTCTGTGACACCTGCACACTAACGAACCTGGCGGGGAGTTTTCCAGATCACATCACGAGCAGGTGAGAGGGGGGGTGCTCTCTTCCAGGAAGTGACTATTGCTAACTGCTACATCATCAGAACTGTTTCGGCACAAGACGTCCGTCCGCCATGTTTACCTGAACCTAGTGGCGACAGGTAGAGCGCAGAATGATATTGATCAGCACAGAAGACTGCACGCCGATGTTCGATGGTGATTAGTGAGCTTCAGGCTGGGATGTTAATGCACGAAGAAAAATATAAATGGTAGAGCAGTGTCTGATACGATGGAGCACAGGCAGACATGGTGCGTCGGCAGCTGTTTTTCGCCCGCTCATTTGGAAGTTCCACTTAATTTTGCTGCTTCCTCTCTAAGTATTTAAAACAGCTGTCAGTTTCCTGTTTGTGTAATCTCTGAAGCTCATTGAGGACACAAGAAGCCATTGAAATTAACTTTTCTTCACAACAAGTAATAATGGTAATTAATTTCCTCCTTTTTTTGAAGTTTGGCATTTAAATTCTTAACTACTAATTAATTCTGAAAAAGGAAAAATTAATAAAAAGAAAAAAAAATTGATTTCCTCCCCTAAGTCCTCCAGATTAGCGTTGACCTTATTAGCCCCTGTAAGTCCCGCCTCTAAAAAAATTAACCCTTCCCCCGTCCTTAACTTTCAGAATTGACCGACTTTTAGCCTCGCCTTGAACAAGCATCACTCTTCGACGAGACATCACGTGCCGACTCGTTTTTTACTACACCAGCGAAAGTCACAGTTTCAGTCAACAGAAAACCGCCCGTCGCTGTTGCTGCTCGTATCCCTGCGCGTCTCTGGTTTTTCGAGAGCGCTCTTTATGGAGAGAGGTAGAGAGAGAGAGAGAGAGAGAGAGAGAGGTAGAGAGAGAGAGAGGGGGAGAGAGAGAGAGAGATGAGGAGAGGTAGAGAGAGAAGAGAGAGAGGAGAGGTAGAGAGAGAGAGAGATGAGAGAGGTAGCTCGAGAGAGAGATGGAGAGAGAGAGAGAGAGATGAGGAGAGTAGAGAGAGAGAGAGAGATAGAGAGAGAGAGAGGAGAGAGAAGAGAGAGAGAGAGAGATGAGAGAGAGAGGAGAGAGAGAGAGAGAGAGAGATGAGGAGAGTAGAGAGAGAGAGAGGAGAGAGAGAGAGAGACGAGAGAGAGAGAGAGAGAGAGAGAGAGAGAGAGAACACACTAACACGTGGTTGCTGCCGAACAAAAGCCGCAAACTCCTTCGCGCCGTCGCCAGGGGGAGCTGCCCGGCTCGTCGTCTTCATCCGGTGGCTTGGAGAAACTTAGTGACTCGGAGAGAGAAAATTCTGAGTGAGGGGCCACGCACAGCCCGGAAAACTCCCTCTTCCGTCGATGGGTTACCTTTTTTTTCCTGCGCTCCATGAAAGGCACAACGGCCTCTGCTTTAGGAATAATATTCACCTCGAAACTACCACAGCCCCTGGCGCGCGCTGGGGACCTTCGAATTAAGTCCGGCCGGAAACAGAGTCGCGTCCAGACGGGTGACGGCCATCTTTGCCCAGTCTGACTTCCATGTAAACAGACAATAATGCGAATTTAATACTTACAGACTCGACTGGACTAGAAGTTTCAAGAATTGTGATTAACCCTTGCACACCAGATTCTGCCTGCCTTCTAATCAGTAACGAAGTAAAAGAGGCGTAATATTTATTAGACTGGACATTTTACGAATTCCATTATTAATCTCTTCGCCGTCACCTTATTTCCTTTGTGTTTCCTTATCTTCAGCTGAAAAATACAAACATTTGAATTATGCTTTAAATTTGATTAAAAATTTAGTAGAAAATGATAACGTGAAGCCCACATTTATGGATTTTACATGAGATTTACCTCTCGCACAAAATAAGGTTTACCTGACATATTCCACTACTATTCATAATTCAGTTTCATTGATACAGTTATTTTTCGCAAATTATCTAAAGTATATGAAAAATAATTAATTATTCTCGGACCGACATTTTGGATTTTTAACTCTTTTACGGTGAGTACAGAGTAAAGTTTTCAAGACCCCTGAGCAGCAGCAGCAGCAGCAGGCCCAGGATTCTAGTCACTTCCATAATAAAGTCAGCTATTCGTCCGTTCGTTAACCTCCTTTATTGTTGTTCTCTTGTATTTTTTAAAAATTATTTGATAATATGGTGGGGGGGAGTTAAAATGTTTTCCCCATTCCTACTGTAAGAAAAAAACAACAACAACAACAACAACACCAAACCCGTACAGCTGAAGTCTACTAATGTGAACGAGCGAGGTGATGTTTCGGAGATAAAGAACTAGTCTGACCTTCCCCAGGATCAGTCTTACACACTCAATTTTAAGACATCACTTAATTCCAAGTGCTACAGAGTCTACGCTTTTCTCCCCCTCTCCAGTAGAATTTCCACTGCTGGTTTGCTCGAAATCTAAGCGTTGCAGAAGTAAATTTGTAAGGACCCAGAGGACGGATAAGCCGCACGGCGTATACACGTTAAATGTCACGGACTTCTGGGACCACGATTCCTCGCTTCATACGCACGAAGCGTTCAGCTGTGGGTCAGCTCCATAAAACTGCCGGCGCCTCGACGGATTTTCGATCGAAATATCTCCTTTTCCTTTTTTTTTATTACCCTTTTAATGTTTTGAATGACCTGCAAATAATATTTGAAAGGTTAAATGATGGTGCAACACTTATCTCTCTGTGTTGTTGGCTTTCGTAACTATGCGGAAGTATAAATATTTCATAAGGTGAGTCGCAGGAATTATACCGGAGATATGTAGCTGGAATAGATGCCGGCCCTTATAGTGGCTGATATGGGCATCCCATTCCCCAATAAAACCCCAAATCTTTAAACGGTTAGCGGCGCACCGCGGCAAATGGCAGGCGCGATTCTATTGGCTGAAGTTCGCCTAACCCAGCAGCGAACCAAACACAGACAGAAATTCCACGAAGAGACAGAGAGACTGGCAAGGTTTCGCAATTTGCCAACGAAATGGCGCTTGTGTCTTCACAGACCGAAAGAAAGTTGCGATTGTTGTCCGGCAGCCACGAGAACTGTAATAAGTCGCGAAATTAACGCTCTGCCGGCCGGATTTCTAACACCTTTCTAGTCGCAGTCGCTACCCGGACCCCTGTGGAACCTTGCATAGGAATGTGGCCCGAAGAATGTTCGGGTGTTTAAAAACCGGCGAAGAAAAATTGCCAAAATTGAAATGAATGAAGAAATGGTGCAAGTAGGTAAGGTAGGTAACCTGCCTGGTATACAGAGAGAAGCCGCTAGTCACGTCGCCGGGACGCGTCACGTGACATGGGCTGCCCAGAAATTCACTCGGCTACAGGTGAATATTTTCGGCACAAAATCGTGCGAAAAACTTCTTATAAAAAAAAAAAAAACGTATTACTTTAACCCTTTCAAGAACAGCGGGGAAACAAACTTCATTAAAATAGAGTTGTGGAGTGATGCGCGCGCGCGTGCGTTCTCATTAGCTGCGGGATCACTTAATGCCGGGTAACGACTCGGACGTGACGTCACCCTTCTAAAACGACCTCCCCCCACCCACCCTAACCCTCTTCGAATAGTTTTACCAATTAGAAAAATTTCCAATAAGTAGTAAATATAAACGGAGTGGTAGTTCTTATCTCGCGTCTCTTAGGTCGGCACTCGGCCCTGACTACAGTGAAGGGGGGAGGATACAGACGAAAAGAGCTGAGACGATACACCAGCGACAGCTGATGGAGGAGCTGTGACCCCTTACGACCCTCACCCACACAAACATGTATGGTCACAGCCCCTATATTAGTTGGGATTATTCGAATTAAACTTCGTATTTGTTACCCGAAAATAATTTATCCGTTACTCTCTTTATCGACCTTTAAAATAATTTATGAATAGAGAAACACCTGTAAGGTATTTCGAAACTACAGACCCCCAAAAAAACCTGATCAGAAGATTTTTATCATCTAAAATCTAAAAAAAAAAAAAGATACTTTATATTCGCTTACGATCTCTCGAATTAATCGGAGATAAATAGGAAAATTCAGATTCCGCGACATAAAAAGACGCTGCCAGTTTTCAACTATTCTAAAGACGAGAGCCATTACTACTACTATTTACACGAGGTTTTACCACAAATGTATCGTTCCGCACCCACTTGCAGAGCCGAAGAAAATCCCTCTCTTTTCTTGTACAAGCATTTTTAGTTTCCTCCATTCCGCTGTAGATGGCGCGCTGTGGACTTTCCTTGAGAGGGCAAGGGGCGGACTCGACCTCTACTTTAAAATGATACTGCAAAGAACGAGATGAAGCAAAATACAATTGATGTGAATGCGGTGTGCGTTAATGCTAAACAATAAATTCAGTCCTGTTTTTTAAAAAATAATACTTGTCATTTTAAGGCTTTCTGTGTTCGGAGATGTAAGCGTCCTTATCACACCGATTAGCCTGCCTCTCTCATCAAATGCGTACAGATAGACTGCCTTATTTTTTGTATATATGGCGGACATAATTGCTGACGAAACTTTTCATATATCATAAATAATCAATTTGTTAGTGCGTGTACGTTAGCAGATAACACTTAGAAAATATATACATAACCGGACATGAAACAAGTCAGTTGAAACTCTGATCACACTTCATCGGTATATTCATTTTTATTGGTGAGGCCACAATAATGGCACCGTATGTGCGTACATGAATGTGTGTGTGTGTGTGGTGTGTGTGTGTGTGTGTGTGTGTACAATAATAATAATTGCAGTCTGGGTCGACTCGTGGGGTGGAAACAACAGGGGTTCCGTTTCAATAACCACCCACCGGAAGTACGAGAGTCTAACCTGGTAAAGGGCAACTTAGACCGCAGAGACGGGATTGTGCCATCGGATTGGTCTGCTGGCAGCATTCGGTATCCATCTGTTGTAGCCAACGAATATCATTAGTTAGGTCTGACAAATTCCGAATGGATTCTGTTTCCCTTTTTGACTGTCAAGTCCAACGATTGGTTGTTCAGCCAACCTTCACAAACCACGGGTCTGCTGACTGCGGGGACTGGCTGGCTCTTCAGCGGATTTCGGTTATTACGGCCATGTTTGCTTACAGCAGCAGTTGCCGCAGTTTCTGGATCTATTCCTGATTACTACGGTACAAAAACAAAATCAGTTACTTTATCTATCCTTCGAGTCAATGGCTGACAGGTTCGCGGTGCCATGATGATGGTTTCTGTTGGCAGGACCGAAGCAGGGTTCATGATTAAATTAAAATAATAGCTTCATACTCGCCTAACGCTTTTTGGTGGTAGAGTATTTTTTGCTGTTTTACATGTGTTCTTAATTAATATTTGTACAAACAAATTCGATTGTAGATGTTGATAATTAACCCGATATCCAATTTCTGTCATTGTGCAAAGTGATAACCGTGGATAATTTCTTCTCTTTTTTATTGTTACATAGAAACTCTTCTGAATTCGTGAATACACAGGAAGAAAACCGGCGTCCATCCCTTCAGAATATTAAGATATTCATGAAACCAAATGAACGCAAATCGTTTGGCAAAGCCGGCTGCGGCGAACCCGCTGACTCCCCCTGGCCCCTGGTGGACACCAATGCAAATGTAAAACCCGTCCTCCATTAGAAAGTTTATTTGCCGTGAACAATGCGCATGGCGTCGACGGTTAGAACCGCTTCCTTTTGTCGATAACATAATCCACGACGTTCAATTCGTCACCGCGCATGAATAAATCGTTTCAAGATTAAAGATAGCCATTTATTATTATTATTATTATTACAATTTGCTTTCGGAAATGATTCTCCTAGGAGCCGACATTTGGTCTCACCCGATAGACGTCGCCAGCCGCCTCCGGGAGTTCCCTTCTTCTGTCTGATAGTCCGGCCCCGCCCGACCATTATCGGGAAGCTCGGGAAATAGTCTTGTATACCGGGAACCATTTCTTTGGCATCAGAATCGTAAATGAAGGAATAAATTGCCATTGTGGTCCGTTTTAGCACCTCCCCCCCGCCTCATCGATAGATATTTCCATCCGCTGGACGGTTTCCGCTGCCGTATCTGGGATCGGTTACCGGTGAGAGAGATAAACGATGAACGCACTGACATCACAAACCCTTCCAGTCCCTTATTGGGTGGCTTACATTCCGTTCGATCCTTTAGTTTTAAGATTATTCATTACTTCTTAGTGATTGGCCAATCAAGCCGTGTCTTCTGTTCGCCAGCGCGTGGGGCTCGCAGTGCCCCTAAGGCCTAAGGGAAGCAGCTTCTCGCCGAAATAACCCCCATGGGTTGTGGGAGTCTTGGTCAGACCAAAAACTAAGGGCGTGGTCCCTTTAAAAGCGCTGCACCAGCGATATGTGCAATGTGTGGTAGATTACCTCGTCCGGTTCAGTCATCGGCCTCTGGGAAGAGGCGGACGTAGCATCATGATGAGCCTGGACTATGTCGGCGCAACTCAGCCTCGCTATGGTCCATTCACGCGCGCGGCGAGTGAAGTCGCGTTCTCGTGGCGGCGTCGAGATCTCCGGCCACCTGTAGCCGACTCTAGGCCGCTGGTAACACCGTGGCGCGCACCCCACCCCTGGAATATGCGAACAGCGGTCGTTGTGAGGGTGACCCGATGGCGGGTGGTGCTGTGTTGTTAGCAAATCTATTTGCCAAGCTGGTTAGAAACCTTTTAGAACGGACGCGGAGCGAGGCGAGGGGCACCTTGGTCCAGCCCACCCGGATCAAAGATAAATCCCTGTGGTTTCTCACCTGGATAAGAAGAGTAACGGAAGTAAAACTTTCCAAGCACCCAGGCAAAAGGCATTAAGCAAAAAATGCCCGTCTCTCGTTCCCAAACGACTACAGTAGAAAACTTTTGCTTTTTTTAATGATATCAATTTTACTTTTCAGGAAAATGTGAACAAAGGGGACGGGCTCAAGGGCCTCACTTCCGCAGAGAACACGGGGTCGATAATGTTCTCCATAAAGGATCAGATTGGCCATCTGGCTGACGCTATCAAGGTTTTTCAGGTATTGTGCTCTATTTATCTTCGTGGATGGGTAAAATCAACCAAGCTAAAGCCGCCCTTTTGTTCTCCCGGTTAGAGAAGGAGAGAAAAAAACACCCTAAGTTTACTTGGGGTATCGACTCTGTAGACACCGCTGACGTGAGGCAGACATCGTTCATTCGCTTCCAACTGTACTCCTTAATTCTGACTCGGGTTATATGGGAATTCTACTTTCGTTTAGCATCCTGACCTAGCTGCGTCACCATCTCGGAGACCTCAGACCAGGGGACCTGGAAGGACACTGATATATTACTTATGAAGCGATGTTTCTTTTAGACAAAAAAAAAAAGTCTGCCGGGATGAGTTACATGAGAATAGATGTCCGGTCGAAACCGCTCAAAGATGTGGTTAACTACCTCCAAGTCGGCCTTAATAAGGGGATTTGTTCGCTCCACGATTCATAGTTTTAAGGGAAATAAGCTGCAGTGCAGTGAATAATTCGCATGTCGCTCTCTGATGACTATCGGCCCAACACTTAAAAGCGAAAGTAGAGGAAATTACAACTTAAATAATTTTGCTTATCCCCGAACCTAGCGACCGAGAAGTAGACATTCTATTTTCAGATTACTATTCTCTGCTATACTACGCCTACATATCTCGTGACGTTTAAATGGCGAGGGTTGTACCGTATATATAATGGTTACGGACGTATATAAATAAGGCCTGGCCACGAGAGCACGTTCAGATCTGTTCATTTCCTCTAAGATCGGGGGGGCTGTAAACGCGATGATAAATCAAAAAATAAGCAGCTAATGAGCGCAGTGCCCGACAGATGGAGCTGATAGGGGCCATTCGGTTAATCCGGGGAGAGGCGATGTGGGCAGTCTTCCAGCTGACCCCGTCACCTCCGCCTGCGGTTCCAGCTTCTGACCGGTGCATGTCTCCAATAAAAGCCGCGCCGAGAGGACATTTGTCGTAGTGGACCGAGAAGAACTGCGACAAACTGTCCCCCATTTAACCGCCAGCGAATCTTTATGCGGGCTGATCTGATTGAGGGGATCTCTGATATGTGTATCTGAGGACCCCGGGATCGCTGGTATGAAGGGGTATTTTAAAAAAAAAAAAATGTTTCTCTTAATTTGGATGGAAGAATTAAGAAAACGTTCCTCAGACTTTACAGAATCAGTCGACATTATCGGCGCCAGTTTAATATTTACATCAGATCAGCTCCCATCTTGAGCAGAATATACCCGGATCGAGATCTCTGGGGGTCGGGTCTAAAAGCGTGGATTTGTTCCAGTCTTCAGTCTGTTTGCGAGTTCGGCCCTGAAGGTTTTCCCAGATCCGGGTGTTTGATTTACCGGGGGCGGGCAGGCGACAGATCAGCTCCAAATCGCCATAGGCTCGGTCCGGGTT
>JACATO010000306.1:755000-845000 GCA_018389105.1 Nautilus pompilius | reverse complement strand
ATAATAATAAATTTTTAAAATTCTATTTTATTAGTTTAAATTTCAAATTTGGCTAGCAAAAGTAACTTTTTTATAGTCATGAAAACTAATAAATTTGGTTAAAATCTCAGTTTATCTGCACTGTGGCCTAATTAAGTCAATTAAGTATCAGTTAAAAAACAATAAAAACATTTTCAAAACCTAAGATGAGGAAAACGTGAAAAGATTATGCTAAACGTTCTGTAAACGTTACTAACCAGGTGTTGCCACGCCAACAAAGAGCATTGGTAGTGAAGTTGACACTGCGATCTTGCTGCATGGAGAGAAGAGAACCTTCCAACCAGAAGAATCAAGTCTGGCTGTGTAAGTTAACGACGGTCAAACATAAATTAAAGTCAGGCTTAGGTGGGGGGGGTGATGATGAGGAGGCGGAGAAGAGTAAACTAAATTCCATGTCCGCCTTCCTCAACTGTTCTTCTCACCACCGCCCCAGGGGAAAAGACTTCGGGGTCGGTTTCACTGAACCCAGACACAAGCTGATTTACAAGTAGCGGGTGGGCGGGTACGTGCGGGCGGGAGAGACAGAGAAGTCGGTACACAGCAATAAATAAGCCTGACAAGATAGGGGAGCTGAAAAAGATATAATTACGACGAGAGATCCCCGCGTTTTATAATTAAATCAAAGCCGAATGGAACGAAAACTCCTGACAAAGTCATCAAAAAAGCTGATTGATACGTTATAAATTAGAAAATAATTTAAGAAGAGAAGAGAAAATCTTATTATCATGGAAAGAAGAAATAAAGAAAGAAAAAGATAAAATCATCTGCTGTTTCGGATGCTGATGCAATGTTCTGATGATCACGGACGACATTTTTAATTACTCACGCTAAAAATGTTGCAAAAAATATCTGATCAAACTTTGCATACTTTCTCCATAATGTTTACTGTTTCTTGCCGATCTACTTTCTGAAACTTTCTTTAAAAATTAAACTAAAGACAGGAACAACAATAACCAAATGAGAAAAATTCTGAGATTTATTTCAAAAAGTGAAAAGAACACCTTTTGTCGATTATTTGTGAGTATAAAGATGATAACTTCTATTTTAAAAGTATCATTTCCTTTTATAAAGCATATTTCCTTTCACCCATCCTGGTTATACAGATGGAAATAGCATTCTTGTCTTTGTACAGAAAAAACACGATGCCCTTATAAAAATTTCAAGGGTCATAGAAACATGGCTGCTTCTTAAATAAAGGATTTCCTTTAAAAGACATCTCGACTATTGATACGATCGAAGATTAATAAGCGCAGGCCAATACATTTTAAATCCTGAGCATGCAACAGTGGCTACGTGTTGGAGACTAGAATCTCTTATCGTCCACCACTCGTACGTGATTCTCTAAGTACTCTCATAAACGTTTCCTGTCAACTAATTCTTTAACTACCAACCACATGTTCTTGCTTCTCGTTCTTTTCCCATTTTGTAATTCTACTCCTGACAACAATAGCTGGTTACCTTGAAAGTTCTATACAGCAATAATAATTCCTGCAAGGAAAGGAAATGCGATTTGTGGCTAAGCACTTATTTTGCTAACATAATTTTTGTATAGCAATATCTTTATATTATAAAGAATCAGCAAAACAAGAGAACAGTTCCAGTAATAAAAAAAATATCCTCAGTGCTCTTCCTCAAACATTTCTCTTTGTTTTCTGAATCAGATATTTTAAATAATAAACTGATCGTACACGTTCTCTCTCTCTCTCTCTCTCTCTCTCTCTCTAATAACTCTATGTTGGTTATCAGCGAAAAAGATTTATTCTAATATTTTCTACTATTTTAGATAGAGGACTGAATTACAAGTAAGAATTTTTGTAATAATTCTTTATTAATTTATATTATTTCAATTTTAATCTGAAAGCAGAGTCACTAAATTTCGTCAAGCTTAGTGAGAGAGGATGACTTTATTGGGGTTAAAGGTAGAGTCAGAGATAAAGATAAAAGGCTTTATAATTAATCAAGATATTTTCCATACAGATATTTAAAATATCGCTTATGACAGAAGACTCTCATAACGACAGCAAATATACTTAAATACATACAAAGTGTATTTCTATGCAGTTCTTTTAAATTTCAAGTTATGATTTATTTTATATATATATATGTGTGTAATTTTTTTAAAAATTTCTATTTAAATAGTTAAAAAACATCTCGATTTTAAAGGAAATTTAATATGTTTACTAGACCTGTTGAAATGTCATTTAATTAAAGCTAAACTCATCTGTTTACTCGACTCAAAAAATGGTCAATATTCTCTGTCTAAAATTTTACTAATGAAGGAAAATACTTCATATTTTGCATTACACAGACATTGGTTTTTTAACATATACAAGCTCCGATTGATATTCTCATTGTCCTTATCCTCGACAGGACCTGTCACAGTATCATTGCTAATATCACGGACAACAACTTACGAATTTTGTGCTTTGTGTTTTGGCCAAATCTCTCAGCTGTAGCAAAACGCCCAGAAATAACATCCTCCAGTCGTAATGAATCCCAAATTATATTACTAATGACTTCGCTCTCGACCATTAAATTCCCCCCAGTAAATAGCAAATTCTTATATGATTTTTGTTTCTAAATTCTATGTTACAAAGAACGATAAATAAATTATGCACAGTATACATCATCATTTTACAACAGTGTTTTCAAAGAATTCAAAGCTATAAAAAATTAAAAAAACAAAAACAAAGAAAACAAGCAAATTACGCTCTTTAGGAAATTGTCAACTGTAATGAACCCTATCATAACTAAAGGTAGACAAAGATAAATGAAATCGCGATCAATTAACGATTTGGATAACCTTAAGGATTTCTCAGCTGGAAATCTACGAATAACTGAATAACTTACGTTTTCATATTGAAGATCTAGCACTTCCAAGACATAGCAGCAGCTGAAAATTTTGACAGGCATTTTAATTTGGAAAATTCGATAAATATGAGGCAACCTTAACAAAGAACAAAACAAAAGGTCGTAGGGTTTACAGAAAACAGATTTCTCAGAAAAAATGCATTGGTCGATACGTTCTAGTAGACATGACAAGAACTTTCTTGCCTACCTGTTTAAAATTATGATTGACGCTTATTTTTGGGTTTTGGTATAGATAATATCAATATAGTTATTTTTTAAAGTAATCGATCCATAATTATAATACTGCCTTTATTTGCGATAACACTAAGCAAATACTAACAGCGCACGCAATATACACTTAATAGGAAAACTAATAAATCGCGCGCATTTTCTGAATCATTGAATTTGTGAAATACATCGAACAAAGTCATGTGAACTGATTTTAGTTCAGACTCAGATTATCTATATCTTATCAGAAGTCTATGCTATAAGAAGCATACAGTTTAGTATCTGCAATATGAAACACTGGCGTAAGATCCTGACGTCTTTCTTGACTCGCGGTGTTAATATATTAGAAATTTTTTTCCAAATTAAATTAAGATTTCAAAGTACACTGAAAATTTTGAAAACTCAACACTCTTTTAAAGAAATAGTATATGATACCAATAGAATTTTGCATATATTCTAACATTATTTTAATCGAGATTAACAAAATATGGATGTCATGTAAGCACATAAAAATCTTTTTTATTTATCCATTTTTATTCATCACTGACATTTGTTTCCATCAGCACCTGTAGATATTATGCACGTAAAAACTATGAATGCTTACCAATGAAAGTGAATTTTGCTTGGGACCTATACAACAAAGTATTAAAATTACTACAGCCAGATAGAGACCACGCCTTTCCCCAAAACAGATTGCAGCTGCTGGATATCCATCATATGAATATGATGCATTGTATCCCGTCACGAAAAGTTACAGACTGCACTAGAAATTAAACTGGCTAATCTGTATTACAATATATGGACCGTTATCTCGAGTACGAAATCGCTACTTAACATCCACTCGAAGGATTCATCACTGCAGCAGCAACACAAACTGCACCGCGCATCCTATCATTATAATCATCATCGAAATGCTGAGATTAGAAAAGCAATATAAACTGTACATAGACTGTACATATAGGATGAACTGCACCATTACGCACGCAATCTGCACAAGTGTATGTTGGACGTAACAGATTTTGAGTGAACGGCTATTATCAGAATAATCATTTAAGTTATCATTTTCTGACGATAGATGCGTCCGAGTTTACAGCAGTTCATCTAAGCGGTTTGCAAACTGTTAAGTCAAACGAGACAACTGATTTGGCAGTGGCTGTGTGAGAGCTTCTGTGAATACCTGATTTCTGCAGTTAGTTGATAATTTGAACCAGAATCTGGCAGCCAAGCAGTATGTGGACAATAGTCTGCGCCCTGGTCTCCTTCCTTTCTCTTGTACTGCAACAACAGAGTACGTTCCAGCAATACAACGTCTGCTTCACAGTACACAAGTCATCCTGAGCAACATCAACGTCCATGTGCTTGCCTGGCCCAACTATATTGAGCATGTCTGATATGAACTGGGGAGTTATCTTTGATGGGGTAATGCCGTACTATAGTACACCCATCGATAGTCTCTCTCAACACTGCAACAACATAAATTAGACTAATCAATGAATTAGATACTTTATGCACGTGCAATAGCAGGTACTGTTTTTCAGAGCTCCTAAGTGGATGTCAAAGGAGGAAGTCTAATTTTTAAATGTTAAAATTCCATTTATTTTTTTTCACATTTTTAGCAAGCGAACGTTACGTATTATAGCCCAAATAACTGAGCGTGTTTTACATTTATATAACTGCCAAAGATTTTGGTATTCTTGTCTGTGCTTTATAAAAGGCGCCAGGAAAAATGTCTGAACTAGATTTCAGAAACGCGATAGGGTGTTTTGATATTCTTAGATCTTTCTCTTTCTGATGGCTGCTGCATATCAGATTGGCTAGTGTCGAGGGCTTTAACCATCCTGTACCATGGGGTCGAGACCACGTGGTATTGACGTCCGGCCAACCAGGTTTTCGTACATGACGTTTTGTATCTATGAAAGCAGATACGAACAACGTGCGACAGGGATTGGCGTTTCGTGAAGCCACTAATAATACAAACTCAGTGAAAAGAGAAGTTAAAATAGGGGAGACTACTTGAGCATTTGCCTCCCTTTTGCTTGTTAAAAACACACGAGTAGACTCCATTGGTAAACTGTGTAGTTACAAGCAAGTATCAACTAATTCTAAAGTTTCTAGCAAATAGATGAATAAATGAATGAGAATAATGATCTTACACCGTCTCTCTTCCACAGCTCGTGCGCTATAAAACAATTAAATCATTAAAAATTAATGATTTTTATTTGAAAGATAAATAAATGTTTGAGAAGTCGCGTTGAAACATTTCAATTCATTCAAATTTGAAATCTTACATACCAACAATACATCTTCAGTATCGAGAAGAAAGACGTCAAAGAATCATCTGATCTATGATTAATTTGCTCTAAATCTACTTGCATAAACACTAATATTCAAACCTGAAGAGTGAATTTTGCGTAAGTTCTTTATGTTTATTACACCGCAGCACTGCGTTCTCTTAATTATGTAAAATCGTTTAACTTTTCTTTTAAAATAATTGAACCGTCTTAGATGAACAATCTGTGTTAATATAGATGCTTCTAAAATCACAAATGCAAAATAGAACTTCTCAGATCTACTTCTCTGCCAATAATGAACACGTGATTGATAGATGACGCATTCAAATCCACTCTGTCCACTAGAGAGAGCCGCTGTTCGAGTGCTGAGAGCAGGAAAGTACTATCTATACTTCAACATCATATATAGACGGCACCTTCTTGCATTCAACACTTGTATTCAACTGTTGAATGAATCATAGTTATCGCCCCTGGATGTCTGCAGTTTACCAGTCGGTTGCGCCCAAGTTCTGGAATTTGTTGACATTCATTTGCATTCTTTTTTATCTCAAAAAACCTTTTTGCTATGCATGGTTCTATAGTTGTCTTTTATCAGTATAAATCTTTTCTACTGCCTTTGTTCGAGCATCTTTATCTTTTTGTCATCATGTCGTCAGATGGTTCTCGGTTTTGTATAATTCATAACAAAATTTTCACGAGTCTATCTCCTACGCGAAGATCGTATATTCATCTTTGAAACTTTGAATAAAGAAACTTCTTGTGGAAAATGTAAATGCTGGCTGGGTTCAGATAAAGTTATGAGTTTTTGCTAATTTCATCATAAGTCATGTGACGTCATTGTCATATCAGTACCTGAGATTCATGCATTTTTCGCTTTTACCTGAAAGGTAAACTTGTATATGATGCCTTAATAATAATAATAATAATAATAATAATAATAATAATAATAATAATAATAATAATAATAATAATAATAATAATAATAATAATAATAATAATAATAATAATAATAATAATAATAATAAACTTGATTGTAAAACTGTGATACTCGCGGATTAATTAAGTTATATTTTATCAAACCAGTTTACAAACCTCACCGCCTCCTTAATGGCCAAACTCAGGTGCACGACAAGCAACAAGTCCAGATCGGTAATAATTAGTGTGATTATATATTGTCATAAAGTCATTAAATAACACAATGTGAGGGTGCGAGGTTTACTTTCATAAGATGCGTCTAAAGAGTAAGTCAAGATTTTGAGGAAATATTGCTGAATTAATTTATGTCGTAAATAGCGACCGAAATATATGTGTTACCATAGCAATCAGTGACCAGATTATGAGCGACAAGAATACGGTTAAGGGAAAAGTGATAGTTACAAGAGTGGGAGAAACGGTAGCAAGCGTGTTAAGTTGGAATTTCACGAAGACTGGTTACCAGTACATCAGAGCGCCGACATAGTTGTGAGATGTGCTAAGAAAGAGATTTCCGGGTCGGTGAGAGGGAGTGGAGGAAGATCGATGTTGGGGGAGGGTGAAGTATTAGACGAACCAGTTAGCGCTATTTTCTGAGTTAAATTTAAAATGATAATAGTAAATACATAGTGGAAGATGATATTTTAACCTAAGTAAACGGCAAATGAGAGAGAGAGAGAGAGAGAGAGAGAGAAGAGAGAGAGAGAGAGCGAGAGAGAGAGAGAGAGAGAGAGAGAGAGAGAGATGAAGTATAAGAAAAGATGGAATTCTCCAAGTTAAAGCCAAATAATAAAACATATTATCCTTACAGCACTATGCACTATTAAGGAAAGTTTGCTATTTATTCTTTTGACGTGATTCAGAGATGGTAGCAAACATCTTAGTAAAAAAAGGGGGGGTGTGCACCATGTGATATTCCTTAAAGTTGTTAACCGAATTTCAGTAGATATGTAGGTCATGCGTGTCCACCCACGTACAAGAGACGATGACTGAAAGCATCACAACGAGTGTCAAATCTCGTGACTAATTCTCAGTGGAAACAGGGAATAAAACAAGTATTAATAGCGCAGAGAATGATTCTTGATTAATAAGTAACCTCGTTATTATTAATAATAATATGTAGAGAACAAACGTTATTCATGATGCAATCTGTAGCAAAAAAGAGTAAAAGTTACTAATTTAAAACGCAGAAGTGAGAATAAATAATAAATTAAGTTTCAGTTGTCTAAATGCATAAGTATCTTCTTGATATACATCACTAGAGAAAAACTATAAAACAAAAATTATTATTATTATTATTATTATTATTATTATTATTATTATTATTATTATTATATTATTATTATTATTATTATTATTATTATTATTATTATTATATTATTATTATTATTATTATTATTATTATTATTATTGTGGTTGTTGTTGTTGTTGTTAAAGGCAAGTTTTCGAACCATTGTGAGGCTTGACTGTGTGCTATCAGTGCTCAATTTAAAATCTCTTTAGAAGTTTTTTTCTCAACACGTGTTGCTGCCGTATCTCATCACCGTCCTTTGCCTTATTTTGGAGATGAAGCTTCCAGTTTGTTGCGAACTCTGTCTCTCGTAGCCAGTGTATCCTGAGAGAGAGAGAGAGAGAGAGAGAGAGAGAGAGAGAGAGAGAGAGAGAGAGAGAGCGTGTGTGTGTTGGGAAAGAAATTCAAATTGAATTACTTTTTACTCCCACATTGTTCATAATTAACAGGGCCGCATAAAATTTTAATTTACATATGAATAAGTTGCATGAGTGCATATTTGGCAGAGCAGAAGACGGAAAGAGAAATTGAATGACAACAGCACTTGTAATGTTATATGAGGAAATGGTTTTATCTGATCTGAGCAGAAATTAGATCCAACCCTGTATACGAGAGAGAGAGAGAGAGAGAGGAGAGAGAGAGAGAGAGAGAGAGAGAGAAGAGAGAGAGAGAGAGAGAGAGAGAGAGATCCTTAAACGCGCTAATGAACTGATTATTTTTCATTATTTTACTTTAGTTCATTTTTGTTAATACTTTTGCGCCTACTACGGATTATATAGAGAAAGAAAACTGTGGTTTATGTGTTTGCCTTTGCAGTTCTTACATCAATGGAAAACTATAAGATATGTTTTATAAATTCAGAAATCTAGCTTTGGATGTTAAAATTTCTGAGCACCTGACAAAGCCACGTTTTTCTGGCACAAAAGTGGCCTCTCTCTCAAGCAGGCCAACAGAACAGCAACCGCGTGTTCTCGGTCTTCACGCTGTAACGGTAATATATACGACATTAATAAACATCCTCCTCATACTTTTATTTCGCACGTTGGCCATCACGCTACAGATCATTGTATCCTAGCCAGGTGTTAAGAAAAATAGTTGAGTTTAACAACGCTGACGTTCAGGTGAGAAATGTGGCAGGAATTTAATTTTAGTTGACTGGTGACGATACTTTACGGTTTAGTTTTCTAAAATGTTAACTTTGTTAGTAAAAAAACTCCAAACTAATCATAAAGTTAATTTTACATTCCCCTTGCTTTTACGATTCTTCTGGATTTTTTTTAAGTGTTCTCACATTTATAAGTAACAACTGAAAAGTATCATTGTTCTTTGATATTTAAATCATCAATTTTGCTCTCTGTTAATTTCCAGTTTAACATGAAATCATTCCACCACACGAGAATTTTAGAAGTAAATTACTATAAAGTGAATCTGCATCAAATTCAATATAATGTAATCGACTTAGAATTTCCAATCATTTCCAAATATCCTTCATTCTGCGGATTACACGAGATACAATTTGAGTTTACCTTCGATATCTACTAATTTATTTCTTAAATTTCAAGCTTTTTTTTTCCCAAACCCTGAACTCGCTGTCGAGTGATATCAACTTCATTATTTATTAAACCCACATTGTGCTCAGCATTTGGATGATGTTGCTTTAATAAGTACCAGAAAACTATCTTCAGGACACCTATAATCCGAGCTAGTAGGAGATAACTACAATGATTTTCGGTATTTGCCTTGTCCCTGGACGTCCCTAGTTTTGTGATTCAAGTGACTGCCTCGTACTGGAGTTTCGATTCGGATCGTTGCGCTTGGCCACCGACTTAAGAAAGAAATACAAAAAAGTCTCTTACTAAGCGGATTTGACTGAGTCAGGAGTTCAAACGTTCAACAAAATGCTGAATTTTACCCCCCACCTAGTCTCTGTTTGGCATATTATTAAAAAATCTCTCACAATCCACTAAAACAATGAAATAATATAGATGACTTTTAAATCACAGTGCACTCAAAAATTTTCACTCTACTTCCATACATTGAGAATCTCTATGATGAGATCTTCGTTCGAATTACGGATTTGTGTGTTCTGGTGACGATATTTGCGCCGAAAGCTCTACGTAGCCTATAATATCGGAGATTAAGTAGCCTTTGTTTTTTGGATAAAAATTGAAAAAAAGAAATGCTTGATGATGAACACAACGAATAAACATTAAAAAAATCTTTTATATATATATATATAATATATATATAAAAGAAACGCGAACATACCAACATGACAGCCATCTTGGCATCTAGTTGGCTTAGCCAGTATTCAGTATGGCAAGCAAGACGCTATCAAGATATCCACTTCCGTCTTCTCTCCACGCTGATTTATTTTCTTAAACCTGCAGATTCCTTAAATTTTATTTACAGTTATGATTGTTTCGCTCATTCGGTTATCAAATCGAGGTTTACTCTATTCTACTGTTTTCTTTAAATTACACTATGGACTGTTCTGCCTTAGAAATTCACACATAATGGTACGTTCAGGTTGTCCTGGCAACGGCGCATGCGTAGAGCTTGCATGGTAATACATTAACTGGCTGACGTCATACGAATTGCTGCGTGCAATGATTTTGATCCTAATTTGAATTATATTTTAATAAATTATTATTAAAAATAATTTCCCTTTTCACAGTTTGATTCAACATTTGGAAACGTTTTCTCTAGTAAGAGGACCGTACATAAAGTTAAATGTTGGTAAGAAAAAGAAAGCTGGCGGTTTTTGAAAGTATATTATGTTTAAAGACTGCGGAATCCAGCCTTAACTGCCAGTATAGCACCAGATAGATATGATAATGGCTTCCAGTGGCTATTGAGTGATCTAACTACCATCCATCACCCACCCTCTATTTCTACCAGCAGGCACATTTTCGAGATGCCCTGCGCGATGTTTATTCTCAACCAGAAAAAAGGTCTGTAGGCAGCCCTGAACATGATTGTCACATGCTGAACGGTTTCCAGAAAAAGCATAATTTTTTATAAGTGTATCTATTTTTAAAAAGGGAAAACTTAAAATAACTTTTATATCAATTATTTCTTACGTTAAACTAAAATATTAGCATACCTGTGTGTAAATTCACCTGGATGAAGAAAAAGCCTTCAACTATATTTATCTAACCTGTTTTAAAAAAGCAGACATGAACACCATACATTAACTTACGGGAAGGACAACCCTGATACCTAGTGACTGCTTGTGGAATGAACATCAGTGGACAGACGGACACCTAGTGACCAAATCTTCGATTATCTTTCTTCGGTGTATCATGGAGCAGAGCCAAAACAAAAATAAAAATCTCGACTTAACACATCTGTGACGATAACAGCTGCCACAGAGAAAATGTTATTTATTTATTTTTTCGATCATAACTCTGTTTCGATGATAAAAGTATCTTCTAGAAGGATGGATAGAAAAATTAAATCAAGATAAATACAATAACAAAAAAAAAATATCAGTCGCGCTAGTCAGGTAAATAATAACGGCGAGTCTTCCCGCCAACATCTATACTTTTTCTGTGTTGATGAATAACGACGCTGTCTCTTAGTTAAAAGACACACACCACGATCCACTCTCTCACTAGAACACCAACAGCAGATCGATAATTAACCCCCTTTCTTTGTCACATTAATATTTTCCGGCATCGCCTAGTGTTCATCAGTAAAAAGGTTTTCTCGACTTTCTTTTCTTCCGATGTTAATAAAACTACTGGCTGTCGTCTGTTTGATTTAGCTGACATTTTTTTCCTTTTTTAGTAAAGATGAGGGATTCACTATCAACAGAGGAAGTAGCAAATTCATAAACAAGATTAGGATATATCTCCCTCCGTCTCTTCCCATTCCCCGTTCGATTGGCGATGCTCGTTTAAATTACATTGAACGAGTAGATAAATATGTAGCTCGGAAGTCAGGGCTGGTTTGTGCCTTTTTCTTTTTTAATCCGGGTGTTTGAGTACGAACGGGGCCGTGGGCTGATAGCTTGGGTCTACCGTCAGAAGGGTTAAAGCGGCATCACGTGGTCGTCGCGGAAGTTCAGGTAGGTAATAAACAAATCTATTCATAACCCGGACTCCTTCTAAATAGACGAGCCAGCTTTCACATAAGCATAAAATCTAAAGCGAATATTTAACCGCAAAAGACAATAATAAAAAATGCATTTAAGTAAGTTTATTAATATTTTAAAAAGAAAAATCACTTTTTCCGGGGCCGAAGTTTTCTCAAGCAGATATAAAAGTACAAGTTGTTTAAAAAAAAGGAAATCTACAAGTTCGAAAATCTGATTCCCAAAATGTGACATAAAATTTCTCGTATACTTTATAAACACCGCCATAAATACAATAAACTCCTGATTTCCCCAATTATCGGTAAATTACCATTTTTTAAATGAAAGATTTTGTTCTTAAAATCTGTTTTTGGTGTATTTTCGTACGAATATTATTAAGTTTTTGAATTTTCTCTTTGTACAAATCGTTAAACTGTTTTGGATTATCAGCTTAAACTGAGATGTTTAGAGATCGTGATGAATGTTGTTATTTTACTAACAGAAAATGATTTACGTTATCATAATCACTACAAATATTATCACTGAAAATATAAATTTCAATAAAATTGTAAAATAAACTCTAATAGTTTTTTATAATATTTAGTTACTGTCATTATTTTAAAAAGGTGAAACTTAAAAAAAATGCATATATACTCCTTTAAATAAACAAAGTATAAAGATTTTGATTTGTTTTAAAAAAAAACACAAACAAGATTCTCAGCCAACTAAACTTTGGCTGATGCATGAAAACTAATATCGACCATAGTTTTATATGAACATTTTCTGACTGGGATTAAAAATAGAACCACACAAATCTTTGGTTATTTGTTGTTTTTCCCTACGTATGACATTCAAAGCTTAGCCATTTTAGTAAACTATCTTATCCACAGAAGTAAGGGAAAGCTCATCCCGACTAACCCTTATAACTACGGGATGGTACACTGCACTATGTTACCAGCAACACTATCTCCTACTGTCCTTTAACAAAGATCTAGGACTTGAAAACTGCTAAAACAATAACATAATTGTTTGCTTTTGTAAATATTTACAAGATGACGGCATTAAAAGTTTCGCGTAAAAAACAAAAAAGAGTTAACATTTCAAAATAAAACAAGTTTTCTTTCTATACAGGTTGTTGTTAGTTTAGGTTATTCATTTATTTCTCTTTAGACCACAATTTTTGTTTGACGGAAGACAGGATTTAAACTAGGAAAAAATAACAAACTATTAAAAGAAATCTGGATTGATACATTCGATAAAAAATTTAAGCAATTCGTGGGCTGGACCAGGCTGCATTTTTCGTGTCTTTAGAGGCGAATTTAAAGAAAAGGAGGTTGTAGGTCTTAGAGGTTCGGACCGCCCCTATTGTTATCTACCTTGAGAAGTCGATTCTGTATTTCTATGCGGTTGTTAGCCAAATATTACCAAGATTTGTTTAGACAAATTGGTATTAACTTAAACCGGTTTTTTGTTTTTTGTTTTCTTAACTAAATCTACTGCTTCATCATTTGGTTTAATTTTTAAAACATCTCCTGTGAATCAAGGAATCAAGATCAAGATTAAGATTAAGCAAGCATTCGCTAAATAAAAAGTTAACGAGTCTTTATTATTATTATTATTATTATTATTATTATTATTATTATTATTATTATTATTATTATTATTATTATTATTATTATTATTATTATTATTATTATTATTATATTATTATTATTATTATTATTATTATTATTATTATTATTATATTATTATTATTATTATTATTATTATATAAATAATGCGATCTATACTTTTATCTCTCTCTCTTTTTCAACTAATACGCAGTTTATTTCTCAGGTTTAAAATAAATATTAAAATTAGTTAATTTATTTCTATAATTCTATTGCATCTACAAGTATTCACATTAATTTTCCATAGAATTCGTGCGTTAGAAAAAAATAAGTTGGAACATCTTTGAAGATAAAAGTAAATAGAATTTCAGATGCTGAGGCAATAGAAAGTGGATTTATCTTCGTCTCAGATGTAAAAAGTATAGGTAGAAATTTATTCGTAACGTCAAAGGTCCAACCGCGACCAGAAATCAACTCTTTGCTCTCAGCCCCAGGTCCCTGCCCACTCACTAGTTCTCTCTCTCTCCACTGAGGGACATGCCGGAGAGTCTACAAGAATATTTCTACACTGACAGGCTGAGTACAAGCGACAAAGCTACTCGGTCTTGGGAGAAGCAAATGAGCAGTAATTTATTCCCTGATTTATTTCTTTTGATGAATTATAAATTTGAATTTATTCATTATTTGTTTCATGGGAAATCCATAAAGCCTGGAGCCGCGTGTTGTGGCAGGTCTGTCTGATTTACTTTCAAATTCCAGCAACAAAACTATTTTCCAAAATTTGAAAAGAACTCACTCCAAGTCTTTTAGTCTTCACTATCACGTGATAGCGC
Organism: Nautilus pompilius; assembly: GCA_018389105.1. Lineage (NCBI taxonomy): Eukaryota > Metazoa > Mollusca > Cephalopoda > Nautilida > Nautilidae > Nautilus > Nautilus pompilius. The sequence continues at coordinate 830,808 of JACATO010000306.1, read as the reverse complement.
GTACCACCGGAAAAAAGAAACTATTTACCTACGACTTCGGATCGTCAGTTTTTCGGAGACAATCAAAACTATTAAACAAGCGAAAGAAGAAGAACGAAAAATGCGAGAAACGACTGATGTTTTGCTCTGAATAAAAGTTAGGACTGAACAACATCTGAGAAAAAACAAAAGTAGATTTATAATAATAAAAAAGAAATTATCTGAGTATAGTGTCATTTTATTTCCAATTGCACACAAAAAATAGGTGTATTTGCAGATAGTGATGTTATTATATTATATTATATTATTGGATCATGGTGAGTAACTGCCTATGTTCCGGTTTGGTAAGATGAAACACGGAAGTAGCTCTGTTTGCCCAACGGTGTTTGTAGTAATAGAAATTTCTCTAAAATATAATCGTAAAGTGAAAGGATCCGTGTGTGCTTACCGTAAAAGTTCTCACCTTAAAAAATAATAAAGAAGCAAAAATCGTAAAAATCTGACAAAGGTGGGGAAGTTCATGGCGACACTTTCTAGTTCTGTCTCGGAGGTTAGAAGGGGCCGAGCGAGATATTTGGAAATTTTCCAAATAAAAATCAAAGGAGAACGTCTCGGTATTGTACTTAGTTTAAAACCTTATCAACGGGTGTGAGCTGATGTAGTTACAGTATCTTCAGGTTCTTTTCGTATAAAAAGTTCCAGAGAAAGGAGAGATTAGTAAAAAAAACGTCTCCCCGTTTCCTACTTCTCTGGGTTGTTTGACGAAGAGTTTCTTCACCTTTCATCAAATTAAAGTCTCGCATTTCTTGTAGACATTTCTGCATGTAAATTCTGGTACAGGATAAACTTAGTAATAGTAAATTATTCTCACGAGCTAAAAATACAGAAAATACAAGCCACGGTGCTCGGCATGACGATCTTATTAACAGACTAAAGGCTTGATCATGCTCGCCTCAATAACTCCCCGTATCTACGAGTTTTACTGTCCAAAGGTACTAAATTCTACAACAGATGTCGCCTATTTTCCTTTTAAGATTTTGCATTACAAAGAATTTATCGAAAAGTTCATAGAAATAAAAAAAGGGCTTATTATATCAGATATAAAATCCGGTTCTTTTACCTTTTTCACAGTAAAGGAACCCGACTAGCCTGGAGCGTAGATTGGATTCGATCTTTTGATTCTTCTAATCCTCAAACATCTCACAAAGAAAAGAACGAAATTTAAAAGTGAGATTTAAAGGAATGCATCTACATCTATATTTTTCTAAGTTAAATGTTCGGATAATCTGAAAATTCTAAAGTAACACAACAGCTTCGGTTGTCCATAACTCGCACTATCCCTTTAAAATATTACTCGCTAACGAACACCGAAGTTACCTAAAAGAAGGTTACATCTTTTTCTCGCGACTGAAAAACAGACAATTTTACCAACCCAGAAGAAGATGGCTAGCGCCTTTGGATGATGGGAGTTCTTTATTAACTCCAGACAGCGGAAGGTTATTTCACTGTTTAAGCCGGCAACGATCGTAGTTTTACCTCAAGGTCAAGTTTGAGGAATCGAAGTTAGGGAAACCACTGTGCCTAAACTGTTTCCCTAATTCCAGTTAACACGTTTCTGTCTTCTTTGACTTAAGCTAGTTAAAAAAGGCAATTGTATCGATTTGTTTTGCTTAGATATTAAGAACCTAAGAAAACATGATTTTAATACAAATAAAAATAATTAAAGAAGCAATGTTTTGCATGTTTATAAAGTTTCAGAAAGAAAACAAACAATAAAACAGAAATAAATAGATTTAGTTCTTGAAGATGAAAAAACAGCAGTGTAATGGAAGTAGCTTTCCGGAACCAACCGAAAAATTATGCTCGGATCGCGCGAAGGGCCAAAGTGGAAATGGATGAAAGGGCAGCAAAAAGAATAATCAAGTGAAATATTCCGTTTGAAAAACCCAGCAATGGACAGTAAAACTGCAGATTTTAAAAACTATCCTGAAGTCAGTTGATGAAGTAAACCATGGCAATAGTAGGTAAGCTCCCTCGGGTCTTACTTGCATCATCCTCCATACAGTGATGCATCATTACGAGTTTCGGGCGGAGACCCAGTCCGGTTATTACCTTTTAATATCTTCAGCATTTAACAACGATGTCTAAGCCCCTTGAACATTTTGTGATTCCTTGGAAAAGAATCGAACCCACGAACACTGAACCAACATGTTCACTACAAATTCATCCCTACGGAAAATTGTTTTCGAAGAATCGCACATTTTCGGTGAGTTTACTTTATTCAGACCCGCTTTTCTCTGACGTCAAGGCCCTAACTTATTCGTATGAACTTTTAGACAAGTAAACAGATTTATCTGGCATATCCTGGCGGTAATCGAGCGAGTGCTTGCTGAATCAGTTTTGCACCACTCTGAAAATTAGACGGTATACCTATATTATCACACCAGTAGAAGAAAAGAAAACATCGTGACATCATTTAATTTAAATCTCTCTCTCTCTCTCTCTCTCTCTCTCTCTCTCTCTCTCTCTCTCTCTCTCTCTCTCTCTCTCTCTCTCTCTCTCTTCTTCCCTTTGTTTTTCTTTTTTCCTTAAGATGAACTCGAGAACAATTTTTAATATTTAAAATCTGATATTCTATTTATTTATTTATTTATTTATTTATTCATTCATTCATTCATTTTAAAATGATGTTTACAGATAAAATTTTTATTTTAAATTAAAAATGAAAAGTCTGATATCTGATGTGTATAGATTGGGGAATCATGGGCATCAAAGTAAACTGCTTGAGATGTAGACCGGTAAATGATGTTAAAGATGGCTATTCGTCTGTATTAACTAGTTGTATCCACAATGTTGAAGCAGGTATCGAAGTTTCAATTGCCCATAAGCCAGACGGTATTTCGTGTGTTAAAAATTTCGTGCTTAGTATCTAGAGACTTCTGTTTAATACTGAATATTTATTATCTATCAATAATCTTGCGACATCTAGACGTTATACATGAAGTTTTTAGATATTAAACATAGTCTACTAAAATTATTTGAAACGCCACTGAAAGCATGTTTAATATCGTTCTACACATAGGTCTTTAAAACGTTAATACCTGTTTTACAGTAAAGGAATACAAAAGCAAACCGCTAGACGCTAGATGATGTAGCCATGGACATGAAACTCTACGTACCTACGAAGCCACGTGAGTCCACGTAGAGCAGCAAGTTAGTATGCACCCAAAACGAACGACAAATGAGTTGGTGTCAGTGTCTGGTATTGACATTCTATGCTACAGAACAAAGGAACATTTAAAATCGTATGTAGAAGATGGTAAAATCTCGAACGTATACAAAAATACTACTTCTTTAGAAGTTTGTTTTTTTTTACTTATTAGTTTACTTGTATTCCCTTTAAAGTTATCTATTTACAAAATAATTATTTTTAAACACAGACAAAAAATACACTGTTAATATTTACGGAAGGCCAGTAATCGTTTCCGAACAAGCAATGGATCAGCAAAGCTTATCTTTATATCGAATATACATAAGATTTAGTGACAAATTAATGATGGCTTTTTGAGCCATTTGACTTTATTAAAATTTTTACGTTAGAAATTAAAAAAAAATAATTAAGGTTTGGTTCAATATGTTACTTGAAGTTAATCGTATTTTCAATCAGTTGGCCATACGTTGGCGAAGTCAAGTAACTAGACTCGGCACCTCGACATTACAATCATAGTAGCCACATTCTTTGTTACCTGTTCCAGAGTTAATTTGCGTGTCTTTGTAATGTTACACAAAGTCCCGTACTGTTTTCGTGTGATAGTGATCAACAAATGAACTGGAGTCATCAAACATTATGAAATCGAGTCTTTAATTCCAGGGGGAGGGCAACTGGGATAGATTTATTTCAAAGCTTATTTTTTCACACTATCAGCACGCACGCACACACACACACACACACACACACACACACCTATAAGACAAACAACAAAATTACAACACATTTGGAAGTAGTATAAAGGTAAGCAGCGGCTGCTTTAAAACGTCGAGATGTTAGGGTTATTCTAGAATAAAATGCATTAATAATAATAATGTATAAAATACTACTTACCAAATATTTGACTATTTAAAATGATACATTTAATTCTATTTGAACAGGCCCAAAATGAAATCAGGAAGATAATAGGAAATAAATATTAGAATTAAAGGAGAAATAAACTAAATGAGAAAGCTAAAAAGTGATTGAAACAAAAAATAACTTAGAAACAAAATCTTATTTGGGAACTTCTTGTCGAGAAACGAAATCAGAGAGGGAGAGATATTTTCGAAGATTTTGAAAATATATTAGTGCAGAAATAAAAGCCATGTATTTGAAGGTGATCGCCTTTCATTGAGCACAATTGATGGAAAGATGGTGGGTTATTAAGAAAGGCTTTTCGAAATAGGCGAACTGAGACAGGAAGATGAAATCAAAGAATAGATAAACGAAATAATATTTTACACCTTGAGCTTGATTACAATCGACAGTAATTTACATACGACTCTGTGTCACTCCTCTCCAACAGAAGCCCCGACCACTTAAACTATAGATAGCCAGGCTGCTGGTTTTTAAAAAAATGTTTATTGCACACAAAGCCCGCGCAATATAAAATTTAGTCCTGTTCTATACTTTATAGTTTTGTCATTTTGGTAAAAATACCTTCTCATTGTCCAGTTTTAATAAAAAAAATAGCGCGTGTGTATCAAGTGAATTTCTCTAAAGAGTAAACAGTTTTACTCGCAACAGTTTATTTTAATGAAACTTTACATTTAACAAAATTCACCAATTTTCCCTTCCTTTTATTATAAAATAACTAACGATAAGTTCATATGCTGTAATAATCGCATTTCAATTATATACGTGGAAATCATTAATTGCATTGCGAAAAAAGATTAAATAGATGTTATCAGAAAGTAGGCAACCTAAAAATCTCACTGGAGCGAAATATATTTTACCTCATAACGAAAATAACAATTAAATTAAGAACTGTTTACGTTTTAAGTGAAATTGTAGATAATCTATGTATGTGGGCACCATTCTTTTAAGATAGCAGTATCTTTGATTAGTTGTAAAGGTAATTGATTTACTGCCTAAATTAATGTCAGCAAACATTCACAACTTTGCCATCATAGTTGAGTATTTCGAGTCGCTCAGGGGCATATCTTATTTTGACTCCCTATCAAGCTTGCTTATCGGATCCATTTTTAAAAATGGTTCCTTCATAATCGATCGAAAATAAAGTCAATTAAAAAAAAAAAAGAATGGTTTCAGTTCGATCGTTTGAGTTCCATTAGTCCACAATTTGCTTTAGATATCAGAATTTGTTAGAGTGTTTGAGTTTTTGAAGAAACTGAACATTTCCCTGGCCAAGAGAGAAATAACAGAAAATGAGATGAGACTTTCAAGGAAGGAAGTTGGTATAAATGGCAGATAAAAAAGAGATGGACCCAAGTAACTGTCCAGAAAGAGGGATAGAAAACAAAGAGCAGTTTGTTTGAAGAAGATGCCGCTCCGTTTTCAAACAGGAGTCTAGTCCATGAAAGATGTACTGAGCTACGTAAAAAAACCAACAGGGTGCCTATCAACAGGAGAAGATGAAATAAATCTGACTTTTTATAAATTGGCCTAAACGGTATAAAGGGAGAAACCACTGCCTGGTATGAAAAAGTTACTCCTAATCTGTTGGCTCAAGTATCGTGTTTGAAAAAAAAATTATGTAAATTATATTTCTTAATTAATAAAAACTGAATAATGTAGGAAATAGGAGACGGTGCAGGGTACCTGCATCACGAGCGGAGAGTGAAAAGCTACACAAAATTAGTAATAACAACAACAACAACTAATGATCCCAACATTTTCGGCGTCCATAAAATTCGCTGCTTATTAGAGAGATGCAAGAAATTCTAACATTATCATCAATATAAAAGGATAATGTGCATATATTTCATCTAGTTAAAGAAGTTCCATTGACAATTTTTCAAGGAAAGAAAAGATTCTGCTGTGTGTGCCTTCGTTTCTCCAACCTGTGTTACTATGGCAACGTAGTAATATGATCCATTACAAAGCTGCGCAGTATCTGCCCAGCAACCGACGCCAGTCATCAGACGACTTGATGTACGAAACCACGGCCGGTTAAAAATAAAACAAACAGATGAGGTATAGATGACCGGTCTCGACCGGTTTTAGTTTTGCAAACTTTTAAAATGTCTTTATTTTGTAAGCTCAAAAAATACAATAGCAACTCTAAGGCGTCTGTCTGTCTGTCTGTCTGTCTGTGTGTCCCCCGAAAACCGGAGAAGTGATGGCGGGAGAATGTCGGCTCGATATAGCTTCAGAGGGAATGGACAAAACACCAGCCATCGATTTGCGAATGATGAATCTGACAAGGATGGAGTGACCACAGAGGTGTGATTCACCCCCGACTGACTGACTGACCAGTTGGATGATGTCACTGACCGACCGACCGGCCAGATGTTAGTCATGGCCGCTCGGACGACACCAAGAAGACAAAGAGAATTTTCACATCTGTGCTACGTCACGTTGGCCACAAATAAAACACTGGCTCTGTATATATGTATATATTCCTCCTGTCTCTTTTTTGAGAAATTGTCTACGTATAATGAGTTGTATAATTAAAATTATTTTTTGCTTTTTAAAATCTGACTTTTTGCTTTAATAAATATTGCATTATAAGGGATGAATATCTTTAAAACTACACAATGGAATAAGAATGAATAATTAATTTATATCAATAATCACGATCTTAGTTGATTTATAAAATGAATTATTGAAAGGTACGATCAAAAATCGTGACTAAACAATTAAATATAGTATATTTAAATTACCGCTTCGAAGAAAGTAGGATGAAAAATCAACAACAAAAGTAATCCATTAAACGAGTACAAATTTCGAAATTGCTATTTATTGTATTTAATTGATGTCATCAAATCAGTATTTTTTTCTACATACTATCTACTTTAATAAATCTCGTCCACTCGACACCTACATGGTATTTATTACTTATAAGACTACTCTGACGTCATGCAACATATCCATAATAGAGAGGAGAGAGAGAGAGAGAGAGAGAGAGAGAGAGAGAGAGAGAGAGAGAGAGACGTTCTTTGGTTCTTTGTTGTAGCAGATATCACTGGACATTTGGGATTCTACCGATTGCCAGTTATTTCTTAATTTTCGCTTAGCCTCTCTCGGAATGGCAGCCGAACAGGTTCCTCACGATTGCAAGACCCACGTTTGACTAGATTGGGGTAATCTGATTGTGCACCCAATAAAACAAAGGGTTTTGCTAAGTATTGGGGTAGAAAGGTATAATGATTCCTGCTTCCCACGATTCCTCATGTCAGCATTTCCTTACGTTGCCTAAAATAGAGGGCGATTCGGTTCTTCACAAAAATAGTAAAAAAAAAAAAATAATAATAAAATTAGGGGTAACAATTGATAATTGGAAAACAAAACTTTGCCAAAATGTTTGGGTGGTGGATTTAGTCTACACTAAATTCTTGTTCATATGTTGTACTTTTCCTTACACGACCACCGGGTTTAGTCCCAGATTGTACACAGAAAGTGGGCGACGTTCGCTGCTTGCAGAATAAGATACTAAGGCGACTCAAAGAACTAGAACTTTTCAATAAATTTTGAAAGAGAAGTTTCATAGATATTAAAGTTATAGAATTTCAAAATACTGCCACGTTCTTCTGCATGTTGGCTTTTAACTTTAGCGTCGTGATTGCTAGTGAGCACCAGAGTTCGCTGCACCTTTATTCACAGATTCTCAGAATTTCCAGTTCATTAAACAGATGATAATGTGAAATAAACGTTTAGATTTCAAATGGCTACATTACTCAAGAATGCTATAAAACAATTAGATCTGAACCTCAAGCGGTTCTAAACACTGGTGTTTCATACTTAAACGTTGAATTTCTAGAGTCTATACAGCTGTTTGTTTAATTTCCACTTACACTACAGCCTACTACGGTTAGAATATAGAATACGTTCATGTCTGTACACTACTGTTTAAGTTTTAAACATGACTACAAAAATTTACGCATACCACGATGTACAGGCGTTTAACATCAAAACAACTATTTCTACAGAACACTTCGTAAAATTCTGCACTTGTTCCAAATTAAATCTGCAGTAGATAAAAGTCAAGATTTAAAATTTAACAAAGCGTTCAACAATAAATTCAAGATTAAATGTTCTGCATCAGTTCTGCAAATTGAGATTCATGCGATCGATAAAAAAAGCCGTTAAACTCGAAAATAAATTGAAAAGTCTGTCTTCCTCCTTCGAAAGAAAAAAATCCGAGAAGAATACAAGAGTTTGCTAAGCTAGTGTGATAGAAGTTTGGTCTTGATGATCAGTTAAAAACCGGCTGAGATAAAGTAATGCCTATACTTATCGGTAGTACTATGGACGATGGGAAATGTACCCACCTGTTCTTTAAACTCTCTAACCATTCCGTGTTCCGGCTTACGCACACGCTCAGGTAGACATGAGACAGTATAATGGAGACGAAAGTACACCATACGTGCCTACCAACAACAACAGCAAAAAAAAAACACAAAGATCTTCGAGCAACTAATAACGATAGAACAATGACAGACTTAATTGGTTGCTTGATTTTCACCTGGTGGATGTATTTAAACAGAAACAGAGTGATGTGTTACAAACCAATTTATTCATTGTCCCTATGATTTGTTTCAAGGATAGATTCAGATTAACGAGAACGCACTAACAAAAGCCACAGACTGGTTAGTTTCAGATGTGATGCGACCAGATCTAAGTACTTCAAGTCTCTTCGATAGAAATGGAGTCACTGACGATCGTAGAAACACCGCCATGGCTTCACAGATGTTTGCATTAGTTCGCAATTCTAGTTGCTACTTTATATTTTGTTCCTTAGTAATATTCACTTTTTAAAGAAGATATATCTTTTTTTATTTTCCGTGTCTGTTCTCAATGTAGAGATTCGCAAAGCCAATCCATGTATATAGAGAAAACTGGCCATCAAAGTTAGGTGCTGGACCAGGTTAGTGTTGGTGGTAATACAAAAAAACTGTCTCACTTAAACAGAGGAGAAAAACACATGCTTGATTAATTGAATCTCTTCTTTCACCTGTGACTTCAAAGATCCGAACAATACAGTTTGTTAAACAACAAACCTGTGCAGAAAGAAATGAAAAAAATTCACAGATATGGAAAAATACAAGCAACAAAGTTAGCACACGTGTTTGTTCCGCCAGCTAGAGCATCGCTCTAGCAGCTTCCTTTAAGTTTTCACATCGTCTGACGTTAGACAGGGAATTGATCTCATTGTAGTGTGAATTGACAAAGTTCCTTAGGATATTATCAATCAGGCTCTAGTATTTTTAAAGCAATAACTGTAGACACTATTTTACCTATTCCATAATTTAGAAAAAAACAATATGTACATTGTCTTCCCGTGCTGCTGTTCTTGTTTGAGTTGTTTCTGTGTTGTTCATGTTCTTTAGTTAGTTTATGCATTTAAATGATGAAAAATATGAAATTTGATCAAAACTCAAATAAAGACAAATGGTCTCTTTGAGATACACGCGTTATTTTTTAAAATAATTAAGTCAATATTTCTAACACATATGTACAATCTTTGACACGATTGTTTTTTTATTAATATGCGTTGTGGTTAGTTTACGATTTCCATAATTTTATTTTTATTTTTTTTCAATATGTTAGTTACCAAGGCAACCAGTTATCGATAGCTAAATGCAACTTCTCGAAGATATACTTAGAAACTTTATACCGAATTTAACCAGCAAACTCTGAAACATTACATAAATACTGATACATGCTTGGTAACCGTGCACTGGTCTTTCGAAAAGGTGAGATAACAGGGTTTGTAAATAAATGGAAAACCAACCCACTCAAAAAATAGAATTACTTACGATTTATGTTCGAATGGCTTTCTAAAGCAACGGCAGACGGTAAAAAGATTTGCGACGAGGTATCGGCAGTAAGCAGTGGCAGACAGAGGGCTGGTTGGCTCCACAGCAAACGAGATCGGCAGAGAGATTGTTGTGGACGGACACAAGATTCGACGGCCCCCTTCCCCTCACGTCCAGAACAAACAGGCACTCACCAACACACGTCCGCTAATACTTAAAGCCAGCGAGTGCCCGAAACAACTTACATTCCAGAATGGCTCCTTTCCAGCACTTTCCCGTCGGATCAACTGCTTCCATGTTGGATCATTATCCAGATATTCCGGTGTAATGGTTCACATTGATCCCGCACCGAAAACAACCCCGGACTATGCGCTTTCGAGCTATCCAGAGGTGCATTTTACCAAATATAATCTACTATTCTTGTAATTCCGCTAAACAAAAACGAGCCTCAACAACACGAAGGCCGTAAGTATTTCTTTATTCTGCCCTGTCGGGGGACATGATGCCTGAGGTCCACCAGTTTCAGGTGAAGCGGCAGAACAGCGAAGGACCGGGTACTGTCGATGATTCTCTTTTGTTAAATTACGTGGCAAGAAACCAAAATGTTGCTGTGGCGATATTAAAGTCTACAAACGTTTGTTTATAGCAAACCTTTTAAATTACATTATTACCAACAGACGATCAATTATAAAGTGACTTGTTTAAATGTAATCTGGAAAATAAACAACAATCATCGCGTTGTGTTGTTGTTTTTTACAGTGACGCCATTACTGAGTAAATGACGTCAAAAAGGGGGGGGACGTCGGCTCACGTGACTTCTAAATAAGATGGTCCCCGATCGTGAACCGTTGTCGGGGTTGGTGATAGAAATATGGCGTTTCTATGACAGGGTTGTCTATGTCAACATTCGTGGTATAAATTTGAATTTGCTTTTTTAAAAAAAATAATATTTGTCTCTTCAGTTAAAAATGCCGCAAAACATCAGCGCCTCGGTGGAAATCTGCGAATGTCTGTTTTGAACGGAAGGCGTGGCGGTTCGGAAGGCGCTGAGTGTTGCAGTTCTATCCAGGTTCTGGATTTAAAGTGCCTACTGAACTGCATTGAGACTTCTGTAAAGGAAATCTTCAGCCGTACTGTTTTAAAATGATGTGTGTAAGATTATGAAAGTATGATTTCTTCCATTAGCCTGTCCAGACTTAGACTTATTAATCCACATTGAAGAAGATTTGATTCCCACATTTTCAACAAGTGACACCTTTCTCTCACATCCTTTCGTTCTCCAAACACCAGAGGCTGCGAGAAAACAGTTTTGTTTGACTTGGTGAACAGACTAACTAACCTGAAATACTGTTAAAGTCAGCTTCGATGAATCAGCTTTGAAATTGTCAGCTATAACATTAATTTTGTTTCGTATTACTCATGTTTTAAACTTCCTTTTAGCTGAAATACATATACCGATAGTTAATACAACAGGCAAGAAAAGCAAGATGAAAATTTCCTCTAGTTTTCATTAATTTCTTTTTAATCAGAAGTGATGTACATCCGATGCCAGATTACGAAATATTTCAAATCTGGATAGGCTGGTTGTGGTCTCTCTGCCTAGCAATTCTCTTGCTGTCTATAAGTACCATCTGGCAGATGGTACGAATAAACAGCACAATTCATGACAGAGAAATTGTTCCAAACATTATCTAGAAATTCCTTCCTAACTGAAAAGATGAAATTAGTTTCAAAGTTAATATTTTCAAAATTTAGAATTTAGGATGATTATTGTAGGACATACATTAACTGATATATAACTAATATAACTAGCCAAAGTACGACAAATGGAAGCCAATTTTTCAGTTCCGTGTGAAGGTAATCAGCTGGCTGGTGTCTTATCGGAGAGGTTAGGGTCATGGGTTAAACTCATAGGTATAAATGCTGTCTGTGAGCAGAAATAAATTTTTTAAAAATTTTTAAGGTTTAGACTAAATAAAAGTTTATAATTAGATAAATCGGCTTCATCCATTATCTTACAAAAGAGTTCTAGTGGGGTTTTCCAGGTAGATGTGGTGGAGATTCTGTGAGTAACTCTTGACTGGCTCGCACCTTGAGCATCGCTCAAAGAAATCCCAGCCATTTCTAGGTTAGTTATTTGCCTGGTCACCAACTAAAACCAAAATTCTTTAAAATTTATTTTAAAGGAATAAGCATTATAAAATACTTTAATTTGGCTTCTAATGTGAATTAACAAATTTTCCATTTTATTGACGATTCCAAAAAATGTAATATTTATTTTGACCAAGCTTTTAATATTAAATGACTACGTAAGAACATAAATTGTATTTTTAACTTTGTCGTTATTTTTTAACGTTTTGCTAATAATAATAATAATAATAGTTTAGTAGTGTATTTGCCCAGTCAGGTGTTCAGTAAAAACAAAACTTGGCTGGTTACAGAACAACGGTGAGCCGTTACAACCGATAATGACTGAGTAAAAGTCTGAGGAACAAGAAAAATCCATATAAACACACATATAGCCTCATTTATAAAACGTCGCTCTATCAACATCCGCTAAATGTGCTGTAACCTACAAATGTTTAGACACGAGACAATTAAAGGTGAAACACCGGTCATAAAATGACAACATTTTTCTTTATTTATTACTTGTTGTTTAAAGACAATATAATGTAGTCTGCCTCTGCTGTGTCTCGGCAGATAATTAAATAAATCAAGTGATGTTCCACTGCACCCGGCCGAAAATTTTGTAAAGTAAACCGTTTGGGGCAGCATCTGTTGAATATCTGAGAGTCCTTTCTTAGGAGGCGGAGTAACAGTGGCTATAGAGCTAATTAGGAACTATAACAAAATGCATGCATCTAAAAAGTAATTCCTAGAGAAAATGTAAATTCAGGTTTGCATAATGTTATCAATTTTTTAAAAGGCACGAGGTGAAAAGTATCTGACGAACGGTTTAACCAAAGTGTGACGAAGATGCTAATATCTGAAAAAAGCCAGGTATTCGAGCACCATAAAGAAACAAAATGTCTTAGTGAAGAAAAATTTCGTATGTTATTTATCCTGAGGGTAACGCGGATCCTGTACAAACTCTGACGTCATCCAGATGAGATTTATGGCTAAGTACAATCGTCCAGTCAGCGTACGTAGCAACTAAATGAATCCTGTCTGTTTTACTAACAATCTGTCGCAATAAATTTTACCGGGATGCGTCAGGAAATAGAGTTCCCGGCATAGTCAGCGTCTGTCGGACCAAACACCCGGGGTACGTGCGAGATCTAATTAATCTTATCTGAGAAAAGTCATAAGAACTTCGTTTTTCACCATTCACTATCTCCAGATAAAAAATTACGGAGAAATCTCCGTTTACTAGATCGTGTAAGTTTTCCAAGAACGTGTCTCGCATTGTTCTATATCAGCCTTGAATGTTTTCGAAAAACGAATGGCTTCAAGAATGAGCAGGACGAATTGTTTCATTTTTCTTTTCTAAAAAAGGAAATTTTTTGAAATTATTTCATAGAAATCCAAAACATTATCTGATCAAAGCTCTAAATCAACTCTTCTTTCCAAAATTCGGGATCTAAATGGAATTTAAATCCCATCAGCCTTTGAGTGAATATATACTAGAGATGTTCAAATGAAGCCAGACCGGATAATGTTAGGGCGTAATATGTATATCGGGTCGTCGTACAATTAGTAGTATCTAAAATATACTAATTTTAAAATTTCTTTTAAAGTTTTACTTTAGATAATAAAAGAGAGGATACATTTGCCAGTAAAGCTGTTAGGGGTGTCGTTTAATTCTCTTGTTAATTTGTTTTAAACGATGAAAAAGTTTTAAATAATTTTGAGAACGTTTATTAATATCATCAGCCATTTTCTTAGAATGTATTCCTTCGAGAAAAACAAGATAGAGCGACAGCGGAGTCTCTTTGCTAAGCTTAGTTCTGACTCTTTAACTTTGTTTTTGTTTTATCTCACTAAAATATAATAATGATTATCGTGATTATTATTATTATTATTATTATTATTATTATTATTATTATTATTATTATTATTATTATTATTATTATTATTATTAAACGTTGCTACAGTGGATAAGACAGAGTTGCAACTAAATAAGTACTAAGGACGTTGTTCAAATGAAACCAGGCCGGACACCATTACGGCCTGCTTCTATTGGAATAACGTATCTGTTATTAAAAATAATTTTTATTTACTTCTCCTAGTTCTTTTTTTTACCATGTTCAAGTTCCCTTAAAGATGAATCTATAATTGATTTAAATGTAAGAATTTAACAGGAAGTCAAACTGTATCAATTTCAGTAAAAATTTCATCACAAAAAGTTTTACTTCATTCAAACGTACACTAGCCAGTGAATTACGGGTAGGTCTATAAATGTAGCGTAATGATTTCTATTATTGTTTCTCATATTTTAGTTAACTTCAATGCTATTTATCGCTTTTGCTTTGCTTGCAATCCTTTTTTTCCTCCTATGGTCTAATATAGCAAAAAATAGTATAGTATGCGATATTATGTAGTAGTGTAGAGAATAGCGCGGCAGAGTAGAGTGAGAGAGTCCGAAAACATTGTAGTCTACAGAAGGTATCCAGCTCTGAAGTGTCTAGCTACCTGTAGACTGCACCAAATTTTTGGAAGAACTATCGATCCCACCGTCCATACTAGCACCATTGTGGAATATCGAACTCAATAAAATATGCCGATATATTTTTCCTTTCTAAAATTCTCTCTCTCTCTCTCTCTCTCATAGAAAGGCAAGTTATGAAGAAGATATTCATATTCAGTCAAATGCGTTTATGTTCTTATTTCTTGATACAAGATTTCCAACAATTCAACTCTGCTTTCCAGAACAAAAGTCCTTATATAATCGCCTACCTTTTAACCAGCGATTTCAGATACAATCCATTTCAGCCAGAGCACTCCCCCTTTTTTTCTACAGTGGGATTATTTATAAGTGAACAAGTGGAAGAACTTTTTCAGTAAATAACCAGCTAGAGTCTGCTTGTTTAAGGTAATTAGGGTAGTTACAGTTTATTTTAGTCAGTCATCTGAGTCTCTTGGTCTTCTTCGGTTATTGGTATTTTTATTACCGTGTTTCCTAACTTGCGGATCCAGGGACGTCTTGACTGCTATGGTCAAGGACCTGAGCACAAATCCAAATTGGGAGCGGCAGGGTGTGGTGTACCTCGGTTTTTCTTGCTCTTCTTCATCAGCCTGCCGTGTGGATTTCTTCCGGTTTTAGTAGGGTTTTCCGGGGACATGTAGTGAAGGTTCTGCAGGTAGCCATTGACTTGTTTGCAGTTTGACCCACCGCTTGAGAACCCCTAAACCGTACCTCGGTAAATACTTTTTTGGTTACCAAGGCTTAATTCCCAACTCCTTTTCACTTCCAGCTCTCCGCTGTGAGGAATTCTTAGACTTCGAAAGTCAGGACAAAGGTTCGACAAGAAGGAAAACTCCAGCATAGAAACAACTCTGATATATATTTGGAAGCGTTCCAATAGCGACATGATGACCAGCGGCGTGTCAGACATAACTTTAATCAGTTTCAAGTTGAAAAGGGACTTAAACAAATGGTTTGGCTTCTAGGGTTTTATGATTTTCAGTTTTTTCACTCTTTCCTATAGCAGATTGTTATCGTACGTTTTCGAACTGCAGATTTTTTAAAAGGCTTTCTTTAAACTAATCACTTTAAAGTTTGGAGCCTGGTTTGAATGTAGAGCGAGACGGAAAAAAGAGACCTATCTTGGAATTATATCCACCGCCATAATTCTAATGAAACTAGAAAATTTTTACAAGGTTATCACTCTATTTCCTTTGCAAATTCAAACTTATGCAACAATGAGAAAATCACGAATTCTGAATAAATCTAAATATGTTAAATTTTATTCTCTTCAAACTTTACTGCCAGGTGTCATGGTCAATTGATTTTGTTCCAAAGCTAGTTGGCTAAGTCATCAACAATTTATTTTTGTCTTTTTTCAATATTACTAACAGTAGATTGCCTACTTTAATTTTTTTTTTCCATTTACTTCTACTGCTGTAATTTCAAATATATCTACCTTTTTTTTTTTTTAAGGGTTTCTTCAATAAATTTTCCCATTTGTTTAGTTTATCATCAAGGTAGACAGATCCAGCGCTTGTGTAACCTCAGCATTTGGAGGAATTCCAACACAGTTGTTCAGAATTATTATAAGACTAGATATTAAGTAAAATATAAAAATAAAACAACCCAGTCCATAACAGGAAGTATCTCTACCTGGAAATAAAAGAGGGCTACAAACCTATCGCGTTTTCTAGGTTCGACTTCAAAATGAAATTTAAATAATTAAAATTCTTCACAATTTTAAAAAAAAAAAGTAAGATTAGCTAGGGAATCTTCTATCAGTTTATTATTAGTAGTAGTAGAACTAACTAATAAACGTTTTGATAATCTTTCTCTCATCATTGTCAGCGTTTAGTCCGTAAAGGAAACTGTTTTCGAGACGATGATGTTAATTTGTTGAAGGTATTTCTATTTTTGGATTATACAATCCGCCTGAGCTGGTTTCGAACCCACGAAGTGTTTGGTTATTGATGTAGGTGTTACACTATACCAACGCTTCAGCCCAACGAAATTAATATATTTGCCTAATAGTTGACCCCATTTGTGCAGTAAGATAGACATAAATTGACGTCTTTTGAACAGAATTTATTTTGTACCTCGCTAGACAGAATATGCCAATTAAAGCTTCGACTATCCTTCGTTCCTCTGATAGGGAGTTTACTATCTTCTGTAATCTTAAGGCACGGACCACACAATGCATCTCCCTAATGATACTCTGGGTAACACAGCTTATATCTGGAGTTAATATCTCAAAGGATATTTAAATCAAAAGAAGTGTCTGGTACAAGATCATGAAAACTTAGAGGTGTCCTTTCTAATCTCTGGCTAAAAATTCTTACTTCGGTTCTTTTTCATTCAGATGTTCTGATAGAATGGAATTAATGGAACAGTCTATTAATTTTGCCTTAAGACTTGCTGGACGAAGCAACTTTCCTGGTCTTATTATTATATACCTTATAGAACTAATTTCTCTTTTTTTGCTTTCATAGAAATTCAATGTAAAATCGTTCAGCTGCTTTTCTAAAAAAAAAAAAAACAGATTTTATGATGTACTGTAGCCTTGAATTTAAAGCCCACGAAAGGATGGAGCACTTAAAGCTCCAAATCTTAATTCCTTCTCGTTTGTATACCACATGATGTTATTTCGCAAACTTCTCTTTCGCTCTCATCTTGCTTAAATCTAAACTAATTCAGTTTCTTTTTTAGCAATCGCCTAGTTAGTAGTTAACCTACAATTATAGCTTGACCCGTTTTATCTTCCAGAGCCTTTAGCAGTAAATGTACTCCTGTTCTATATGCATCTGCGCTCTTTGAGTGAGTTTTCTGGCAGTAAAACACGTACTTGAAATTGCTGTAAGTAAAAAGTCAGCTTTTCTCAGCAACTTTGTTTTAGAGTATTTACATCAGTTACAGCGGCAGGAATACATTGCGGTCTGCCAGAACATAAAGGTTTTTTTAAACCAAGAAATTCTTTAAGCTTTACTGAGCTAGAGCGTACAGTGAAAACGAAGAATTAGAGACACTCTTTTTCGAAGACTTCCAATAAATCCTTCTGCACTTAGCACTGCATCGTTCCTCTTGTCTATATAACTACTTAGCTCTTTGTCTGTACCCAAGCACTGAAACTTGGTAATGTATGGTCACAGGCCATCTTAACTTCTGTAGCTCTCTATCTTTAGTCAAACACACCTCCACTTTCAGTTAATATACACGCACAGCAGCAACCCATCGATGTTGCACACAAAAACGAAAAATTACCTTCGTGTATAAATTTTATAGACAATGTTCAAATCTGAGAAATATGTATAAATTGTCATGGCTTCCAAATCCAATTCAGAAACCTCTTAATGAGTCAAAATTTATCCATGCCTTTTTTCTTTTGCTGCATGCTATCATTCATACCATAAAAGTAGTATAAGAAAATGTTGATCTGCTTCTACGTGATAAATGCATAACTCTATCGAAATTTGTTACCTGTTTGCATCCATTGCTTACTATATGGCCATATTAAAATGTAGGGAGCTCGTATTTGTGCCAAAATGACTCCTTTCCTTGAAGTATTATCTGCATATAATCACATATATTTAAACCAGACATGGTCTACTATCCACAAGTCTGTAAGTCATATTGGCTACATATCTTAAATGTTAGATATATATAGTATCCTCTTTCATACATTACTACCTTCTGTACAGGTTTTTGCCTTCTTGTACTCCACATATAACAGTGATAAAAAGTTTAAATGGAGTCTATAGGTCAAAATAAGACTTCCTACCTTTGTGCATACGATTCTGACATGAGAATTTTATTGGGTCACTATGACTTCTTATCCATGTATTAAATAAACATATGGAACAGTTGGCATCTATCAACTTTGTAAAGTTATACGGAGTTCAAAGTAACTCTACCACGGTGTTTTGTGCGCTCCCTTTCTATCATACAGCGTACAAATAACCGTGTGTGTTTTAATAGAAGGATTTTGTTAAAATGGTGTCCCCTTCCTGGCTGTAAAGGGTGGACGAAAAGGGATTTTAGTTTGGATCATCTTTATCGATATACTTTCTTGTAAACACTACTACTACTACTACTACTACTACTACTACTACTAATAATAATAATAATAATAATAATAATAATAATGATGATGATGCCGGCGGTGATGGTTTAGCTTATAATTTGGAAATCGTCTATTTATTTCTAATGTCGCAGCACCGTGGAAAAGCGGGGTGGGTGGGTGGAGGTGTCCGCACGCGCCTACAAAGTCTGCCGGTGAGTGTGGCCAGCTAGTTAGGGTCTGTTTACCGAGACCCTGACGTCTTTATGCTCTGCCCACGCCACGCCGCCCTCCACCCGTTTATCTTTCTATTCACACTTGCCGTCAAACATGTACAAACATCGGACAAAAGTGTTCGCTGGCCGGGCGTCCATTGTCCACACTCAGGCGGCTATCAAAAGATAAAGGTCCAAAATCTTCCCTTTATGAGCCTGTATACGATTCGCTCGCCACCAGCTGGTTCGGCAAGTGTGCCCCCTCCTTTTCCCCCCTAACTTTTATGTCAAGCGGAAAATACCCGGTCTACTTCCGTTCACCTGCCGGTCGGCTGCCGTGCGTGCCTCCGTCACACGGTTCAGTGGGCCCCGCAGAAGGGCTCTGAAGGATCGAGACAGTGGCCCTGCTTGTTTACGAACGAAAAGGCTTTTTAACGATAACTCGCCAAAAATTTTTTTCTTTTTTTTAGATGTATGAAAGGAGATGATTGATTCGAATTAACAACTGACAATCGTTTTCCGGGTGGGAGAGAAGACGGGAAGAGGAGATTTATATGCAGATGAATTGGTCGGATAAAGGAAAGAAGTAAACACAAAAGGAACAAAAGAAGAAGAAGAAAAAAGAACACGGATGATGAAAAATAAGGACAAAGGTAAACTGAAACATTAAATTATTATTTCTCTGTTTATGGAAAGAGGGTGAGAAGATAACAAAGAAAATCAAACAGAAGTATTTTTTTAAAAGTTTAGTTCAAAATATAATTTTTAAACAAATTAACAAAGAAAAAAGGGAAAAGACCAACTGACTGAATAATTTTTAAAAAAATAATAAACAAATATAAATTAAAAAAACAAAACTAATTAAGAATATAAAATATGTGCATTTGTAAAAGGGTAAGAAGGAAAATGGAAGCTGTAATTATCGTCAGGACGTCGAGAGATCTTTGACTTTTGGTTGTTCCAAGAGCTTACATTTATTTCTCTGACAGTATATTTCGCTTTCACGTTAAATAAAATATTAATAATACTATGAAAACAGCCATTTGAATCTTGTATATTGAGCACATTTAAAAAAATTATATGTATAATCAGAGTCTAACAAAGAAAACATCTTTGAAAACTTTAAGATAATAGCAGAAATGAACTTTACCTAGATTTTTCAATCTTATACTATGAAAAAAAACAGCCGGGTTTCGGAAAAGGTGCATCATCAACCAGCCGACTACAGACAAAAGTATAACGAAAAGAATCCCATGATGATAGATTTTGTTAATGCTTTAATGAAATTTATAATAAGATTGTTTGAAAGTAGTCTAATCTGTTTGAAATTTAATAATAATAATAATAATAATAATAATAATAATAATAATAATAATAATAATAATAATAATAATAATAATAATAATATAATAATAATAATAATAATAATAATAAAGTAAAAGATTGACAAAGAACAGTGAAAACTGAATTAAAAATGAATAACCATAAAAATTAAAACATTTGTTACAACAGGTCCCAACGGAACCACAGATGCACCACCTGTAACTAAAGACTTGGAATGTTTGAGAACAATTGTGTACAAATGCTATGCATTTTGGTTTTAAAATTTCAGGCAAATAAGGAGTAGTTAGCAAAATTGTTGTTTTCGCCAAGATAACGTAGCGAGTTTGTCTAACTTAGATGTGATTTGCTTGTAATTGAAGATCGCTTTCACACCGAAGCAGGAATTTATTGTATGATAATTGCGAGAACAGAAATCCAGCAGTGGAGATGGAAGAGAAGAATCGATATAAATCTTACTGGATCCAGCTCAAAGCTGAACAATGTATGTGAAGAATTAGATACTGTAAAGGAAAAACAATAGCATTTTCTGCACGAAAACAACGTAAAATAATTAATAATTATTCTTGTGATTAGCTTACATCAGTTGTAGTCTGATTCTTAGAAAGACAGCGACCGCCCATTATGTATTTTATAATCATCAAGAAAGGAAACCAAACCAGGGAGCGGATATTTGTGAATAGATTGAAAATTAGAAACATAATAAAGTCTGCACAAGTGATAACTGCATATAGAACAAAAGAAATAAAACGAAGAGATTTTCTGTTCAGAATTGTCTACTATGGTATAAATTATTTCAACAAATGTGTCTCGTATTTTTTCTCAAATATTTTCTAATCTTTTTATTTTTATAATTCAGTGTTCCGATCTATCGGGTAACTTTTAAATACCCTCTTTGAAATTGGCATTGATGACCCTTTGTATGTCACGGCTAAACTCCATCTTCTGCTCTTGTTGGTCGTTCACTTTTATCAGCTGGGTGAAATTTGCACCTAAAAATATAATACGAACGCGCGTGCCCCACGTGGGCCGTGAGTGACGTGAAGAAATATTAAAAGACATTCGCTTCTGCCATCGTAGCAGAAGATCGGCGGGATGATATGTCAACCGTAGTATATGTAAGTCACGAAATGGCTGACTTAGCAGGGAGGATCGCTGTAATTAGCATATCTAGAATTCTCTTCCTTGTCAGTTTCTTTGAGCCTTACTTTCTGATTTTTTTGTTAATTTGAAGGTGAGAATAAATAGAAAAGTTAGAATATTAGAAATATTTCCAAATATATAAAGGAGGTACTCAGAACTTTCGTTATGTTATCTTTTACAATCTAATCAGAACACGTGAATAATAATCATCATGATAATCCATCAATAAATCGGTCGATGACTGATTGCATGCCAACAGAGTATCAATAGAAGTGGGGTAAAAAGAAAGTTATTGCATTAAATCACGCATACCAGTGTGTTTTAGTTTACATTTGAAGATGTGAAACTCAACTTTGTTCTCCATATTTACCAGGGACAGCAAAGTCACTTGTTGGAATGCTGCCAATAAACAGGAGGAGAATTTATGCCGACCACACAGCGCCAATGAAACACGTT
The DNA here is from genome assembly GCA_018389105.1 of Nautilus pompilius. Lineage (NCBI taxonomy): Eukaryota > Metazoa > Mollusca > Cephalopoda > Nautilida > Nautilidae > Nautilus > Nautilus pompilius. The sequence continues at coordinate 809,021 of JACATO010000306.1, read as the reverse complement.
ATTCTTTACGTTTTATTTTTTAGTAAAAAAACTTTTAAATTCTTTTCTAGTGTATGTTATATCCTCTTCTAGCGGCCATTCAACTGTGCTATCGACGTTTATTTATTTTATCTTTAAAAAATTTTATTTGAAGTTACTGTTAGTGCCTTTTGCTAGTGCGGATGTAATTCCCAGAACATTTTCTTCTTTTTGTCTTCTTTGCAACAACAAACATGGATGAAGCTGGCCACCTCAGAGCTGGCGTCACGATGACGTCAGCAGCCTTTCACCAGCGGCCTCTACTTCCGTCTTGCTGATGTTCCTGTAGTCGCAAACATGGGCGGAGAGGAGCAGAAGAGGCACGTTTTTCTAAAGGCTAGTCTGTCTTTTTCCGTGAGCAACTAATATCTAGGTATGATTATCTTCCCCGGCGTGTGACGTCACATTCTATACAAAGAACCTACTGCCATAGCGGCGTCAGCCGGTAGACGTCGCCACAATGTCGCGTAGTAGGTAGGAAGCAGCTATTATTCCTTGGCCCATACTAGACGTCCCAATACTGGGTACAGAAAGACGTCGAGCCGTTTTTTTCTTTTTCTTCCGACTCCTACCCCGAGGCAGCCATCTCGTTTGTTGTTAGAAGAATGGCTGTGTCCAGCTCACCTGACCGTGACAGGCTCCGATGTTTATCCTAAATATTTGGTTTCTCACGATAAAACCCGACCAGCACATTAACAACATCTCCTCCCTCCTCCTGCCGACAGCCTCGTTTCCTATTGGCGACCGTCCGTGACATTTCGCATTTGGACATCTGATGAAATATCCCCGTTTTTTGCCATAATACCTGTGTTCAAACGTGCCACGTTTTAGAGCCCTACACTCCCACATAGATTTGGGCAGTTATTTCTCGTCTTCATCGAAGACTATGTGTTAACAAAAACGAGACATCGGGATTGGTCTGAGGACCACCACGGAAACAGCGGAGCGAATCGGTTTCTTTAAAAATCAACTCATTTGTAATTGGATAAAAGATAAAGAAATCTTGGGTTTCGGTCAGAGGGAAACTATTTATAAAGAAACAGCGTGATGTACTAAAGCAAAAAAAAAAACAAACAATTTCCTCCCATCCTTTTATGGCTGATTTTTTTTCACTACGAAACAGATAATAAGACAAAACTACATTTAAAATAATTATATATATTTATTAACACAACCTTTCCCGACCAATACCACCACATAGAATTGTTTTTGCTTTATTCAGCACGACTTGTCTCTCTGCCCCGTCTTGCCGAACGTTTATAGTTACTCTACTGACTACTAGGGAAATGTGTTTTTTACTCTTTAGCTAATCCATAAGTATCTTCGTTGGTAGTTTTGTTTTGTTAATGACTGAGAAAATAAATTCAACCTGCTTGCAGTCTGTAATAATTTTGCACCTCTTTAGATCATCTCTAAATCAGCTATAAATTAATCTAGCCAGGGAAATTTTAACTCGTTCCCAAGGTGCATGTAATTTAATCAGCTAATGCAATCAGCTTAGTAGTTTACTAAATCGCAATGGCAGTTGTAAAAGCAGCATCGTTTTTCCGGATTTGTCACTGGTTATCTGGTGGAGTTTAAAATGTTGACAGGTGTCATTACGATTTAATAAGCTGATTAGATGCGTGATAGAACGATGCCAAAGTAAGGAGACTGTTTCAGTGATAGACATCCAAATTTAGCCATAGCGATGACAATGCTTTCGAAAATCTTACCGGAGAATGCTGCTAAGGCAACAACCATCTTCTTGCTATATCAAGTTTGATGTCATCCATTTAAAATAAACAGAGAAAGTATCTTAGTTCTCTTGTTGCGCTATTTAAAAGCTTTGAGGAACGTAGAAATTCGAAAATTATCGCCAGAACCTTAAGACTTTAAATGAAGAAAGAAGATGGAGAGAGAGAGAGAGAGAGAGAGAGAGAGAGAGAGAGAGAGAGAGAGTTGTGCTATTATTTATTGCATATACAGCAGTTCTGAAGAACTATAAGTTGCATCCGGATGTTCTCTCACAAGTCTTTGTTGCTTTACTTTTCATGTAACTAAAAAATCTTTTTTGATTATCGATATAGAAAAATAAATAAATAATTAAACTCAGGAATATTCATAACCATAATATTATCAACGGAAATTTCTTTTAAGATAGAAATTTCTTAAAAAAAGAAAAATTAACATAAGATTTGTCAGATTTGAGTATTAGAACTTTGTATGTCTGGCTAGATTGGATCACGCCCGCTGGGGTATTAGTATGAGATCACAAAGCTAACTTAAATTTTTTGTTTCAGCTTTCAGAATATATAGTTGAGATGAGTGTGGATATCATTTCATCTTAAACTGGTCCAAATTATTTTTTTCAGCTTTCATGGACTCCAATTTATATCACGATCTCATTTGACAACATTCTTCCAAGCGGCCTTTTCTTCAGTTTCCCATAGGCTTCCATTTGTATATCCGCTGTACTTCTAAAATCATTTTCAGAATCGTCTTGAAGTAGGTATCAGAAGTTTTAGAGCAAAGAGAAAATGATTACAAATAATAGCCTCATTTTAAGAAAAAATATTTACTGTTTAAAATCATCAGCGAGACCAGATGGTCGGCTAAGAGTTTATATTTACTTTTCTCCAACTTTTCATTGTCTTTGTTCTGTTTTTACTTTGCAGACAGAAAGAGAAGAAGACTGAATGATAAAGAATAACGGCGAGTGAACAGCTGATGTGCACTTGAGTTTTAAAGTTGCTTTATTAAGGAAATTCTATGTTATGGTTAGCAAGTTTTAAAGGGTCATTTAAACATCAGATAGTCAGAAAGAGGGCCTCGTTCATCAAATAACTAAGATAGAATGAGAATTCGAAAAATTAATGGCAATAAAGTTTTCCGGTATAAAGTGTGTGTGTGTGTGTGTGTGTGTGTGTGTGTGTGTGTGTGTTGGGGAAGACAGAGAGATTTCTATTGGCTTTTCAACCTGATTTCTCTGTTGGCACATTTGCTTACGTGTTCAGGTTATTAAACATTGCTGAGTTCTCTGGAACCTGTTCATATCAAAGAAAACAAAATGACAGACAGAGTTAAAAAATAATCACCATTTTTGAAAAGAGATAATAAGACTCTGTAACGGACAGGATGGGTAAAGGGAGACTTCTTTATTAAAAATTTGTTTTTTTTTGGATAATTTCGGACCGCGAAGGTCTCTTTTTCTGGAGACACGTGGGCACTCACTGGGCAGTTATGAATCCATTAAATGTCGTTTTACATAAGTAGCTTTTTTAGACTGGTCACATCTGCTGCTGGTGTTTTGACCGTCAGCTGCCGGCTGTACGGTGCAGAAGAGATCTGACCAAAGGCCTGGACGGGGCCTAAGAAACAAATAAAGGGCTGTCTTCTAGAATGTCAGAACGTGAATAGCTCGCGAACGTCGCGCATTGTCTGGTCCAAACGCAGACTGGATTAGGTCGTAATGACCAGCCAGCCAACGCCGAGGAGCAGGCAGGAGCACTTCGTGCCGGGAAAGGGATGAGACTTTGCTACACCCAGAGTCAACATCAATAGGAGCCCCATCTCTATCCCTAGCGATAGCTACCCGTGTGCCAAGCGGCGCGTGCTGTCACCAGTCGCCACAGTTCACTGCTCGTGAATGACAAAATCGACATGTGCCGGTCGGGATTCAGCGGCGGATGTCACTTCGAGATCATTTGGTGCAGAGAATTTTGAAAATAAAAAACGAAAAAAAAAAATCAGTGATGCAAAATTCTTTTTTATCTGTTTTTATCTATCAGCGATTACCTTGACTTTTCAACCAATTGTCAGTTAAAATGACAAATCAAAAAGCTATGAAAATAATATATATTTATTACTGCCACCGAAAGATGCTTCAAGCAAAAAACATAAACCGCGGCTTTTACGTAGCAGGAAGACAGAAACAGCTTCCTTTTAGAAAGAGAACAAAACAGAAACTCATTATTTTGGTGCGCAGGGCTCCACCGAAATATATTTACTTTCGCCCCTGTTTCTTTGTCTTCTTATAATTAGTCTGCTGCAACTAAAGGCTAAAATCGTCAGCAGTTTAAAACTTATACATTATTCTTTTGCAACAATCTTTTTAAAAAATGTACTTGTGTTTTCTAAGCTTTAGAATTCTTCTATTGCTTAGTTATTTTAATAAACACACAGGCTTTACCATTTCCTGGCCAATGCTGCAACGTTAAAAATATCTATATTTATTTCCTGTGCTTCTTACTCCTTGAGATCGACTTTTGTCTTCAGAATTTTTAACATTAAACTTTCAGTATTTCATTTTAAGGATAAACGAGTGCAGATAATGAAATTTAAATATGTAAGCAAGAAGCTAGCTAGTTAACAGTCCGCCTTTCAGATTAGCTAGAATTATTTCTAATTATAAGAGATTCTATCCCTTTGAATCAGAAGAGGAAAGTTTCTCCATTTATCTTAGCCGGGACGTCGGATGGTTGTGGACGAGTGCCCGGGGTCGGTGGCTCTCCGAAGCACGGTGTCTTCAAGTTTCTCTACATTCGACCGTCTGTGTAAGTTTTTTTCCACACTTAAACAGAAGAATTCCAGTAGGAATAGTCCGATCATTTGTGGTAGTTGTTCCGCAGGTAACTTTTGACTGGCTTGAAACCTTAGGACTCTTGTAACCGTACGTACCCAGGTAACTTGCTTGGTTACCACGGCTGATACCTCACACCTTCTTTCTCCTAGCTCACTGCTATGAGATGCCCTCCAGGGGGTCGTAAAGAAGGAAAATATCTTATTCGTGGATGAACGAAATCATTTCACTGCTTCTATATTTCCTTTATTAAGAGTTTCATCCTCCAGCCTAGATTTATAATAGTTCTTAAGGAAACTTCACGGAATCTTTTGACTGTAGAAGTATAAAGTTTTTTAACAACTATGGTTTAAATAAGAAACTAATTTAGCTAAACTATAATCAGCCATAATCCTTTAAACTCAGTTTCTGCTGTAGCATTTTGTGTTTTGCACACAGTTAAATTTCAAAACAGAAATCTTCGCTTTCATACAGTCAGCAATATACAACTATCAGTTTCTGAAGAAATTCCCTGCAGGCTGGATTGCAAATAATATTTTATTTTCCAAAAACATCTATTATAGGTTATTTTCTTTGGTGACAGAATCGGTATCGCTACCAAATGCCTTTGTCAGTTATATTTTTGTGTGTACATATTTAACATGTATATAACGGCTTGTGTAATATTAATAAGCCTTCAGAGGTGAAAGTATTGTTCATAAGTAGCGGTTTTCCAATGTGTCGGTATTAAAACTGAAAAATTATAGGGTTTATTCTGCCAGAGTTAACGTTCTTGGATATCGATACTGTTAGACAAGAAAGAAAGCGTTTTCCGATGCTAGAGACCGAATTAAGCATCTTTTATTGTCATTTGTATTTTAAAAATTACAAAAATAAAACTTAACATTTTCAAGTTTCAATAATAATAATAACAACAACAACAACAACAATAATAAGCTATTAAAGAATTATTTGATGCGTTTGCCTGAAAATAATCATTTGAAGAAATACTACGAAATTCCAGATTTGATATGAAAAATCAGAACATATTTGAAGATTCAGGGTGAAAGTGAAAGGTTAGATAAGGAGATGCTTGCTGCCGTAGTTTTCCTAGGTTTATGGCGATTGTGTCCATGTACACAGGTAGCAGGTTAACGGCCAACGAACGTTTTGAATTTAGCTGAGAGAGAGAGAGACGCTGCCGACTCGCTCTTTGATGTCAGGTTAATTTGAGCCTATTTCACGGAAAGTGAACGCGTTCAGGTAGCTGCAAGCCGAGTGTAAACTAAATAATATTACTTCTATTCAATTTGGCGTCTTCTGACAAAGCGGCCATATTTATATTAACATTAGTAATCGCGACTCATAAGGTTTAGTGTTGTAGCTTTCCACAAAGCCATCCATATGCTTGACTTTCAAACCCCTTTATGTAGGAATGAGAGGGGGAGGAATAGGCCCTCTAAAGAAAAACAGCATCCCATTGTGTCTGGCTGCGCTCGTGCCGGGACTCGCCCCCCTCCGGAAACGTAAGTCGCGAGCAACTTTTCACTCTTTCCTTTCTTTTTGACAGGAGAGAAGGGGGCTGCAGAGAGTGAAATAGAGCGTCCGATGTGTGTGTGTGTGCACATCAAAGTCCGTGATAGGGGGGGGGGGTAGAAATCCGCCTGTTTCTAGTATATGTAGGTAAGCGAGCTTTGCAAGTGTAGGTAAATGAGCGAGAATCTTCACAGGTGAGTTGGCGCGTGGATCGGATGCGATCCTTTCTATATGCAGGTAAGCGCGCGCGCCGTAGATGGACAGCTATAAACAGGTGAGTGATAGATAGAGGGAGAGAATATGCGGGAATGTGGATCGCCATCAGCCGTACCCTCCTATTGTGCACCGGTGGTGTGATTTTATTTACGACCTTCTGTGGTCACATCTAAATTCCGCTATTCATCACTTCGTTGTTACCTTGCCAGCGAAATTTAATTGGCTTTTCCCCCTCCATATTAATTTTCTTGGATATTAAATTAGAAACCAGCCTCTCCTTATTGAATAGGTGAAAAAAGAGGAAAGTTTGGGACCCCTTCCCCCCTCAACTTTCTGGGTTTTATTAAATATCAAAAGATGCTTTAGAGTGAAAAACTAACAATAGAAATGCGAATAGATAAAATTAGGGGGCGTCTCCAAATTATCTAAGTTTACTAAAACGAAGGTTTAGACTAAGCTGAATTGCGCATGAGGCACCTTGCTTTCTAAAGCCGTTGTTTGGTGCGGGAAGCTAAAGCCAGATGAAAACCTTTTGCGACTGGATGTGTTCATCTTGGTTGCGTTGACGACGGACCTCAGCACTCCAGGTCATCTCTAGTTAAAATTTGAGAAATAAGAAACTACTTGGTTCTCTCTTCGTAACAATCCAGGAGCTTCACTCCTGTTCCCTTTAAACGTCCCCTAAAAAATAATTCTACAAATATATTACTTATATCTGATGATTTTATTAATTTGTTAAAGGACGACTAAAATGAATATCTAAAAAATTCGGGGTATTTGTTTGCAATGCCTTGCTGGGTAAAACTATTTTATGAACGTCTGTTACATCATCGCTAATCATGCCCAAAAATAAGGCAAAAAAAGTTGTGGTATTTATGTACTATAGAAGTAAAATTCGCTTTAACGAGCTACTATTATTTAGAAAATTACCCATTTAATGAAAACATTTTCTAAATTTATTACATATAAAGACTTGTTACAAAATGAAAGGAAAAAATAAACTCGGAATAGGCAAAGCAATTAAAAATGCTAGTAATTACTAATTTTGGCTCATTTTTGCTAAATTTATTTAACGTTTTTCTCTCTTTTTCTTTTTAAAAGAAAGATAAAAACGTAGAACAAATATATCAAATTAAAACTCGCAATTAACAAAGAAAAAAAATAATAATAATGGAATCAACTAGTCGGCAAACTGTTCATATTTATAGCAAAGAGAATGGCACGTGCACACACACATATATATATAACAACATCAAACATTTAGGATTAAGCAATTTAACAGTAAAGTCGTCATTAGATATCTTTAGTAATTTAGTATAAAATGGCAATAAAATGATGAAAAAGACAAATAAATAAATAAATAAATAAATAATAAGAGAACTAACTTGATCTTTGTTTGACTATTTTTATTAGAGAAAAAATCAAATCTGTTTTGGTTTTCATCATTTTAAGAATGAATATCTAAACTTCCATTTGTTGTTTTTGTGGTATTCTATCGATTTAACATCTTTTACCATCTACTCTGTTCTTTCACGGATCTAAGCCTCTCTCACTCATTTGTAGCAATCGGTCGGTGTTTGTGTGGGTCTGTCTGCCTGACTGGGGCGGGGGTAGTTAGCGCAGTGAGTTCCGGTTGATTGATATGTTTAAATGTCAGCCGAAGCCGAGAGGAAGTAAAGAAGAGGGTACCAGCGGTTGTGTATACAGAGCTTTAAATGGTATCGTAAATAAATAAGCATTTACAACAAAAGTGTCTTAGCGTGTTTTTTTTGTTTTGTTTTGTTAAAATTTGTTTTGCACATATTTATTCACAAATTTTTTAATGCTTAATGTACTTTAATAATCTCCACTGTAGTTCTAAAATACGGCCATTATTATTTATCAATATCTACAGCCTTAAAGTCCCCCCTTAAAAAGAATATATATTACAGAAGCGGCAAGAGAGTGGACAAATAACCATCGATAATTTTCACTCCAGCAGCAGCCTTTGTCTCGTGAACGCCGAGTCGTTATTTTCGTATCTACTCATTGTCCCTCCCTCAACTTCCCGACTTATTCCCTTTTTATTGTTGGACGAGGACGATGAGCACAATCAAGGGGCGTAACTCTAGTTGACAACTCAGCAGTGCCCTTTTCCTTTGCGCGTCCCGTAATCAGGAGATTCATCACGATCGCAGAAATCTCAGCATCTACAGAAGGCTAGTTTCATTAAAACAGTTTCTTCGACATTAATTAATGTCAGTTTTTCAAAGAAAAAATTCCATGTTTTGTTTTTTTTTTTAAATGAGGCTAGCAGCAACTTTTAGAGATTTGCCTGTCTCACGGACAGAAAACGAAAACGTCATATACAATTAAATCCAGAGCGTCTATTTACATTCCAACACAGCATGCATGCACTTCAGTCTAGGTCATAATATAACGCAAAGTTTCTACAGTTAATTTCCTTTTCCACAAAGGTCAGATATATTCGAAGGCACTGCAACTCGTTTTTCGTAACTTTTCTGTTCCGAGTTTTTGAACATGTTTATACCATATGCGAGTGGGAAAGTGTTTGTTGATGATGTAAGCACTTTGCAACAATTGTGGATTTACGGCTGGCTAAAGCTGATCAAGTCTTCTTAGAATCCTTGCAACGACTTTCGAGGCTAATTAATAAGCGAACTAGTGATAAGGTAAGTTGACTCTTAAGTTTTTTTCTAACTATACTATGTAAAATATATAAGAAATTTAGTTATATATAAACAGTTGTTAAATCGGAAAGCCGGGAAACTTCGTACAAGAAATAAATTGTCTTCTTATGTAAGCACTTCCCTGATAATCGACGATATCCTAGCGCTGTTTGTTTTTTAATTATAAAATCTGAGTGGAGTGGATATTCATTTCCTGATGTTTTCATTTGAGAATTCCAACATCCAGCATAGAAAAGGAAGAAAAATGAGTACTAATATATACTACATTTCTTAGTTATAATAAATGAAAGGTTGTTTAAAAAGTAACATGGAAATTATAAATTTCAAAAAATATTCTTTACACTTCTAATGGCATTTCACAAGAATGGAAAGAAGTATAGATTATCTGTCAATAAAATATACTTACTTACAGACTAGAAGTTCGTTACAGACATTCAGTATTTTTTTAATAGCAACAACAAGGTTTATAAGTAAATAACTAAGTAATAACAAAAAAAATTCAAAACTAAATGGAAAAGTAAGTTTTCAAGGAATTTTATTTCTAAGATGATCTGGAAATAAGATAGTACACAAAAGAAAATCTCTTATGTCTCCGATGACGATTGGATTAGCGTTAAAAAAAATCCCACGAGAAGGAAGAGTCTGACCCGGCCAGTTCTGGTCCTGATATCGGAGAAGATAAAGAAAAAAATGGATGTCTTTGGCTCATAAGGAAGGTGAAAGCTATATAAAATAGTTTGCGTCAAAGCAGTTTCTTGAACAAAAAATGTACAAAATATAAAGGAAAAAACCCAAATAAGATATAAATGAAAACAACTATTACTTTAGAAATGAAGACAATGATTTAATTAATTTAAACAAACCTTCAGTTATAGATGAGATTTAACATTCCATTACTCATATAATTTTGACGAATGGCAATAAGCATGTTTCTCTTCTGTTTGCATTTATTTAGAAAATAATAAATAAAACAAAGAATGCATGTGCTGAATCTTAAGATGATTGACATAAGATGATCAGGTAGCTAGATGCCTAGACGACTAAAATGTCAGTTTTGTTTTTATAAATTAGTATTTTAGATGAGAAACAACTTCAGCGGAATTCAAACGCAAGTAAAAAAGGAGTAAAATGCTATTTTAGTCCCAATTACCAATTTTCGAATTTGCTTTTCTTTCCTTTTGCTCACAATTTTTTCGGAAATTAACAAAAAAATTAAACATTTAGAAAGACATACATTCTAAGAAATGGTTCGAAAAATATAGTTCGTAAATGTGTACAAAATTCCATTAATAAAAGCAAGTGCGGCAAATTTATAGGATTTTTTATCTTTAGGGATGATAATTTACCTCATTGTGGCGCAGTACATAAAACAATAACGAAATAATAATAATAATAATAATAATAATAATAATAATAATAATAATAATAATAATAATAATAATAATAATAATATAATAATAATAATAATAATAATAATAATAATAATAATAGACGTTTAATTATTAAATGTTAAGTCAATCTAAGGAACAAAACAAAGTCTGACGGACAGACGAAACTAACTGCAATTAACTTATTTGAAAAATGGTTTGAATGTATATAATTATCATTATTAATAGCACAATATGGTATGGCAGATATACTTCAGGTAAACTCAAAAGAACAAATTACTTTATATTTATTATTTTATTCATTTTTTAAAAAAAAAACAATTTCTTAAAATGTGGTTTGATTCAGTAAAAAGAACCCGGTTAAATAGTCTTACAAAAATGTTAAAATGGTTTAATACAAATATCAGATTTACTGTAAAACTTTAAATAAAATTTTTAATTTTTAAAAAACTCACTGTTGGCGATATTTCTCTCTTCCGCTTCATGAATGAGTACAGCAGTTATTGTCTAGATGAGGTCACATGTGAAACAGTAAAGGGAGCGAACCCTTTCCATTTCGAGAAAGAGACTTAAAAGAATTGGTTAAAGATAAAGATACTCTAATCATTTTTTTGTAATTATTATGAAAACAAATAAATTAATATTTAAAGCAATAAAATAAATAATTTTTGCCTCTAACGGGATTTTTCTAGTCTTTTGTAAAAAAAAGTACTAATGTCATATAAACTACAGTTTTAGTTTGTCGAAGTGTAAAGAATTGTAAATTGACTTACCAAACAGACGTGAAATTTAATAAATAATGATTAAATTAGATTAAAACGACATTGGAGAGTTACAGATTCTATAATTGCTGATCAAGAAGACAACCGTGGAAGATGGAATAAAATCTTCTTCTCCTATACACGTCAAAAATATGCTTATGTACTGTTTTTACTAATGCAGTAATTTAAAATTGTTAGACTGAATTATTTATTTATCTATTTATTTATATTTCATTTATTTATGTCTGAATTTCATACCCATTTGTCATTAATGAATTCTCATCGTGAGTCCATTTGAATCAGCGGATTCTGAAGCAAATAATATTTACTTAAATAATAAAGCTAGCATGAAGAGTTCGTTAATAAAAACAAAACAAAAGATACATCTATTTTAGTTTTAGGATGAAAATGCAAAATTCTGATTTCTTAGTTTCAACCAGAACTAAATTTTCCTTTAAATATTTGCGGTTTCACCATAGTGTTCCGAGCTAAACATTTTTATTTCAAATTTAAAATATTTCAAACAACTCCACAAGTTAATTACTTAAAATGTTTTGTTTATTTAGTATTAGGACAGGTGGGAACAATTCACCTGACAACGCGGTAGATTCTCGCTCTGCGATAGATGGAAAACGACTTAGCTAAGTATTTGCGAAATATTGGTGGATATAAACATTCCTGTGGAGGACCAGTTTCTGTACTTATTCAAAAACAAGTTTTATTAATTTGGGTTGGCGGAAGAGTTTTATTACCCATGTGATATATTCAAAAGGAATTATTTTTAGATCTAATTAAATCTTGCATAACACTTCAGAATAATAATACAGTCATATTTGATGTAAAAAGAGAAGTCGATTAATTGCCACCTAATCGTAAATGGTAGAACAACTTTAAAAACGACGTCATTCAGTAAGCTTAGCGAACGATTCTGGTCAGTATATTCAAAATATGTTTTAGCGTGATATATATACATATATAAAGGTAAATCGTCTGAAATATCCAAAGTTTTGATGTAATGAAATTTCACTGGTGCAGTCAACTTGGGATGGAGTGGAGTCAATTGTAAACCAATTTGGTAAGGTTGGTGCTTGACTTTCAAATTGAGTAACCAGCACTGAACTTGGTTTCTCGTTCTAGTTAAGAACCGTATTCACCCACCTAGACTGGTCTTGCATACTTGAGGGCTGCTTTTATTTAGCGAGAATATCTCGTTTTAATAATAATAATAATAATAATAATAATAATAATAATAATAATAATAATAATAATAATATAATAATATAATAATAATAATAATAATAATAATAATAATAATAATAATAATAATAATATAATAATAATAATAATAATGATGTTCACCATTCTTTATTATCTTTTTTTTTCATTTTACTTAAACTAACGTTAATAAAATTAATTAAAATATTTAAAAAAGCAAAATTAAGTTTTTATAAATCATCATTTCAAACAAAAGACCAGTGATTTTAGATACAGAATGATCACCATTATATATATGTTGTTGTCGTTGTTGCTCTCCGCGACTGAAGATAATAGTGCTGACGCTATTTTTCCGACGGCAGAACTCACGCATCCATTGTTTATAGTAATAACGACTATAGATCTCTCTCTCTCTCTCTCTCATATATATATATATATATATATATACACCTTTTATACAAATGCACTAGCTGATGTCATAGTAATAGTTAGAAGATGTTTCTTTTCCAATAAAAAATGTGCTTAAAATTCCAGTCGTTTAAAAGTCACCTAACTAATCATGCAACTTGAATAGGCACAAATTGCAAATGTGATTTGGAAAATCGCTAAATCTGGCAGAATAAAACCACTAAATAACAACAACAATTTAAGAAAACTCTTTGCTTTATTTACGTAGTCAAAATGAGATAGTGACTATATAAGTGAATAAATGTAAAGAGATTAGTAAAATCGTTTACTTCTCTGCTTTATGAAATAATCTTTTTCGCTTCCCACCTTATGTGATAAGCATTAAGTCTGTGGCTATAATGTGAAGCCTTCAGCAATCTTACTAAAGGAAATAGTCGAAGCTATTGTTTCGCTACCTGACTGCTTTGTTTAGCTTACAAAGTATCCATGAAGGGAGATAATTGATGTTTATATACCAGAACAATCTGCAGCAACGTTACGTAAATTTTTAGTTTAAATGAACATCTTTAATGATTAATTATATTTTTATTCTGTTTTCATTTATTATAAATATAAATAAAAAATATTAAAAACAAAAATAAATAGTTTACAGAGGTTTTATGATTTTTTTTAGGAAAGCTGCGTTTTTCCGTTTTTTTTTATTCATTGGAATCCATTAATTTTATGCCATTTGAAATTTAATTTTTAATGAACGCCAATTTGATTTTTTCCGTAGAAGAGTCAAAATCACTGCTCTCTAACATAAAACAGATATTTTGCATGGTTTCCTGATTGTCTGATTTTGACTTTGCTGTTCAGCAGTGTCACTTGTCTCTTGTTAGACTCACTTCATTTTCTGCTTATTCATTACATAACACTATATCCTAAGCTGCAGGTGAAAGAATTCACCCGTAAACAAAAGTCAATTCTTAGTTACATATTTTTATTTTCAAAAAATTAAGAATAATGGACTGGAAACCTTTATTTTAATTCCCCCGTTTTGTTTCATTAAAAAAACAATAATCTCACGATAGATTAAATTAATATCTCTCAAATATCAAGGGGTATTTTTATTGTTTTTTAGAGGGACGTAACTCTCTCTCTCTCTCTCTCTCTCTCTCTCACTCACACACACACACACATATATATATATATATAAGACCAAAGTCATGTTATCAGATAATCTAATAACTAAGCGTGTGGCCAAAGACAATTTTCTTGTTGTTGTTGCTATCTACAGTTACTGATATTAGGCGTCAATTACTTATTAGCTAAGACTTTCGTATAATTATGTATATAATTATTAATTGAATTAATAAGTGAAACAAATTATCGGCAAGCTACTATGCTAAAATAAAATGTTATTTTGAAAATACTCTAGAGTTCTTTTAATATAGCGTGTGGAACAAATTCAAAAAGCACGTTCTACACCAACAGTACGAGGTATATATTATGACGGCCTAGGTTCTTCAATGTTACGTAATTGCAATAGCTATAATCAAGTGATTGCACATCTGTGGAAGCCTTTGCATTCTACAAAAATATTTGAGGACATGTCCTTAGAGGTCACAAATCAATAAAGTATTTGGATTACACGTCACAAAGAGCCGCGATAGCCTTTACATATGCAAAATTCTTTAGGGCAAAGTTAAAGCACGTGAAGAGAGTTTCCACGTACTTTTCTATGAACTCAATTAATGGAAATATTAATAATAATTTTGATAATCTAAAAATAATAATACAGATTTTAAAAACTCTCAAACTCAATTCAAGAAAAACAATAAAACATTGAAATTTAATTTTAAAGGAATAATAATGTAAACATATTTTTCATGTTGTAAAGTGAAAAAAATCTAAACAATAATAGTGTACGCAAAAAGTGGACCAAAATTATAGAAGGAAATAATCTGTACCAAGTACTGTTTCGTGCAATCAGTTTTAGCAAGTGAGACTAAGAATTCAGATAGATATACTGATGGAGGTCAAATTTGACTAATTAATTTATACAAATAAACGAACAGAAAATGACTAATTTCTTGGTGATGTTTTTGATATGACTGCCAATAGAGACGATATATTTTTTGAGAGAAGAGAAGTCGTAGGAAGACGACTGCTTTCAAAAGGTAATCTTCGGGGTTGATCGTTCATATAAAATCTGCCTGAATATCGTATCCGAAATATCAAAAAGTTGTCAGCTTGTCGCAAGTAAATTAGTGGACTGACAAGGAACCTTTTGCCATTTCTAAGAATGACAGGCAAGTAGGTTAGATGCAATAAAGACGACGGATTATACTAGAAAACTTATTTCTGATCTCAGAATGTTTTGAAATTGTTTTCAGAAACATCTCATTAACAAGACGGTGTAAGGTAAAACTGGAGTTGGGTAACTCGAATACTTCGATTCCTTCAAGGATTTGATAATCTACGAAAGAAAAAAATAACAAAAAGAACAATAATATCGTTGTAACAAAGTTTAAAAAAATAATAATAAACTTGGTTGAGTAAAGTCTCAGAAGGTAGGCTACAGCTTGCATGCAATGCAGACTACTGGCATAGACTCTACCATTTGTGTTAGAAATCGCTTCAATTCGGAACAGTCAAGTAATGATCCGAATGATATGATTGTGAGTATGCTCGATATCTATACCTGGCATCGTACAAGACTACACAGAAATATCCGGGTTATAAAAATTTGCATCTAAAAATAATACTCCCCAAAGTGAGTGAAAAACATTGGTTTGAAGTATAACGTCGCCTTTGTAGCGTCTGCTTCATAAAGAAAGATATTCAAAAATTCGTTATGGTCGGGAAACCTATAACTATAAAGAATTTCACGGGTAGGAAATCCTTTTGGCGATATTTAAACGTCAAGATATTGATACAGTCTCCCACCAGCTTTTCTTTTTAAAATATGTTAAGTCTAAACGTGTAGAAAATGCTCCGTAAATTTGAGAAAATTTTGTTTGCTTATTCACTTTTCTCAGACTTAAACTTGTTATATGATATTTGGTCCAGGTGAACACGAAATCTTAAATTTGAAAAATCCTACAAAAAATAAACTTACGAAAACCCAATAATAATAAAATAAATCTATATGGAAACATAGGACAAACAGACTTGCCAATTCTTTTATATTGCCATATAACTGTGTATGATACAGAGACGTTTACGTTCATAAAACTGTATAGACGTATATTCATGCATACATACTGTCGTTTTATCTAGGCAAATAAACGTACAAGCACATCTGTGTATTCACAAATCTATATAAGCAGGAAAAGTTAGTTGAAAATGCACATAAAAATCTGGATAAGCAAATTACTAGAAAACAAATTGCCCAGATGATAAAGATAGAATCAGCAAATATCTTGAATGATGTTAGAACATAAATCTTTTTTAGCAACCTACGTGAATGAGTGAGACATATCTCCGGTTTCGTGTAAGCGATACGAATGGACACATCGTACTTCTTTACATAAAATAAAGCTAGAAAGCACTTGGTTCACAAATTGATTAATCGATGAAGCGAAAAGAATAGCAATTGTGAAAAGGCAACGCTGAAAGGTGATGACGAATATAGTTTTGTATGTGTTGTACGTGAATGCAAAATTGTGAAAACTGGATTTGCTTATTTGACGTAAATCGGGCTGTTATGAACAATCAAAAAGATTGCTAGATTTCTGTAAACGGAAGCCACTTTCGCAACCGAAGAAAACAGGTAATTAATCGTGCGCCAACTCTTCGAAAGAAAAAAACCGACTTGCTTCAGTTTTGAAAGTGGTTTCCGTGAGACAGATCCATCCACGTGGCTTCTGTCTTCAAATCGACACACACGTGTTTCTGTTACCGTTTGTTGTCTCAACACGCTCTTAATATGGACGCACAGCCGTGCTGTATGCAGGTGTTTCTTCACAGAAACACTGCTGAACTTGCAACAGATTCGGACTCGGCCACAAGAACGAGTTTTTCTATTCTAATACTTTAATAGGAACCACAGACTTTTGAGAGGTTATTGTAGAAAGAGCAACATAGGTAAAACCGACCACACAGTCATCTCTCTACTCACAGCAAGCGTGCCAAACACGTGTGACACGAACCTGGTCACTTAGCTGGTCACTTTTATAGAAATGACCACGTGGCGGTGCCTTCTCAGCTGAACCAGGTCCGGTTTCGGTCAGAGTTAATTTATTTGCGCGTCAGTTGTGCGCACGCACCTTCTGTCGCACGCGCGCGAGTGCTTCCTGGACGGACAGCGGCGCACGATTCACCGCTAGCTGGTTACCTACTTTGGTCACTATGTGACCCAATACGTTCGATTCGTAAATAAGATTCCAGAGTCTGTGGCTGGACGTCTATTATATATGACATATATATAAACAATCAATCAAAAGTACACAACTTTTCTGTTTAATTAGGTGTAAAGATGACTATACAATACACGTGATGAAGGTTATTAGACGTTCAAACTTCAAAGTGAAATTTAAAACAGGATTCGTTTGTGATGAGGCAGTAAATGTGAGAAAGAACATCTTAAGAACGATCTGAAGGCAACAGGACTGATGATAGGTTTTCAATGCTAAAGCGGTGTTAAACGGGAGTTTAAAGAAGTGATAAGGAGAAAGTAACATAGATACTTGGTCAAGGTGAGAAAAGATATGAAGCAGGTAACATGGAGATAAAGGAAATGTGAAAAGATAAGTAACCTAAAGACTTTAAAAAGGGTTGGCTGTATACAAGAAGTATTCATCAACATTAAATAAAACATATCATTTTGTGATTACCGAGAGAGTTTCCGTGCGGATAGTGTGGTGCAAAAATCCACTATCAAGTGTTATCTTTGCAGTGAGCTGGAATATTTGGAAGACTGTCGACGTGGGAAGCTCTCAATGCTCCACGATACAGGCAAGAGAAAGGTGGAGAGAGTTTTCTACAAATTGGGTGAAGCTAGAAAACACTTACCGTCGCTGGAGCCGAGTTCGCTCATTTCTTGCTCGCTGGGGTGGCTCGTTGGGCACTGCAGCATGGATGCAGAATGTTCGTGCTGTGCCCGCTCCGGTGGCATCAGCGACCTCACGGGGTAGAAAGGGTTTGGGTGGCACCCTGGTTCACAGCTGGACCTGACTGGAAGGAGACAGAGCAGTGTGTGAGCTACACGGGTAGGTAGGTAGAGTGTCAGACCCTAGAATGTCTGGCCCCAACTAACATGGACAAGTCGTTTCCCAACTAATTTAAGCAAGCCGCTAACAATAAAAGAGAGCAATTCTAAAGGCGATGACGCCCGCTCGAACTCTTTGTCTAGGCCTGGTCAGCGAACGAGGCCGTTAATTACGTAGAAGGGCCCCTACGAGTTGCCAGGTGCGGTAGAGATGTCGGGGCAGACCCCTGGGGCGTCCGGCAGGGTTACAAAGAGACCCGATGGCTCCGCTACCCCACACTAGTGTCCACCACCCCCAGGTGTTTGCCTTTCACCCCACACCAACTTGTGCATCCGTCAGAAATGTTGGCGGCCGAAAGAATTGCAACCAAGGCTTGGAATAACAACATGGAAAGAACCGCGGAGCTGGGGTAGAACAATACCAGGATGTCCACAGCTAAAACAATCCACCCGGTGCAGTATGACTTGTACCTTTTGTGCGCAGCTCGGGCATTTTCTTTTTCTTTTTTAATGTTTGCCTCAGCTCCAGGTGAACTTCTGTTTTTATAAATTTTCTTTCTCTTTTTATCAGAGAAGCGGAAAATGAATGCGTGCCAGTTTTCAATGAAATACTTTTCTGCAAATTTTGCTCAAAGAATAAATTGCTGACGTATTGAATTAGAATATTGAATGGGTTTTTTTTTTAATTCGCCTTTAAACAAGCTCGCGAGGCATTTCTGCGTGAATGGAACCCCAACGGCCCTCCCTCGCCACACAACTTGTCTCCTTAGCACCGAGTTAATTTCAAATGAGACATAAAGAAAAGCAAAAATAAAATTCAAATATGAGCTTTCTCCCAGACGTCTTTCTCTCCCACAACTGACTGGCTCCTGGGAGCTGCCAGGGGGTTTGCGGGACTTTTCACGTGCAGGGACCCCCATCACCCCATACCTCCAAATAATGTGCTTGACTTCTGCAGAAATTATCTCCCTTGGAATCAGTGATTTCTACCCGTATTTCTTTTTAAAGCGTACCAAGGCAACCATTGTTTCAGATTAGCTTAACTTGTATATTACGTATCAGATATTTTCTTCATTTATTCGATTCAAAAAAGACAGGTGTTAGTTGTTCTCATCTGCCGTTCGCTCCCACACCCACCGACTGCGCATTTAGCCAGTACAGGCTGAACCTCGGCGTAAACTCGATACACCGATCTGAACAAATACGTTTCTGAGAAACCTCCTTTCAGAAAATAACTGGAGTTTCCAGTAATAATTGTCGATAATATGTACAACTCTTTGTGAGAATTGCTAACTGTATATTGAAAACTATTTTGATTTTAGACCTGACCATTCTCTTTTTTTCTCACACCGTAATGGGTCATTAAGAATGTCAAAGTTGCCAAATTAATATTTGAAGATTTTCATGTTATCTTTGAAACTATCTCTTTTCTCTCTGTTGCTTTTTGTTTCTCTACTCAAGTTTGTGTTTCCCTTTTTACCTCTTTTGCCGACCGTCTTTCATGAAAACCCTATCTGGCAGATAGTAAATGTTCTCTAAACAATACCTCTCCCGAAATTTAATCATCATTGTTCTGCAAACTCAGGTATTGCAAGCAGGTTAGCACAAATGCGAACCCTTACCTTTTACTTGCCTCATACAAGGCGATGCTTTTGAACCCTCTCTGTTAAACTGCATTTATTTATTTATTTTATTTGTGCATATGTTTTATTATCTTTTTTAACGATCACATTATTTACCTTTTTCAAAATTCACACAAAATACTTAGAAAACAATAAATAACACCCCAAAATATTAGACAAATTTATCAATTCTTAATTTTACTTAAAATTTTCAGTTACAGTCAAATAAACAATTTTTATAAATATATTGGAGGCATAGCATTTTCTTGCTTTTTAGGACTGAACCTTAGCGTTTATGATTTTGTTCAGCTTTAATGATATCATTTCATAAACTTAAAAAAAAAGAAAAAGGGGATGCAGTCCAACTACTAACTCCCTGACTCAAAGTGATCCACCAGTTTTTATTCAAGAACGAGTAAACAGACTGGCATCGGATGTCCAACGTTTCCATTTCACAAACTGAGTCTCCGTTAATTTTAAACTTTAATAAGCAACGCTGATATTATAGTTAACTCATCTTTTTAAAGGCAGATTTTAAAAATGTGTTCTCTTCACACAGCCGCTTTCCGTTGATATTGTTGCTGCGTTCATCCGCGCTTTTGGATGGGCTCAGCCATGTCGCGACAACTCCCGCATCCCAACACGGCAACGCCGCTACAAGTAAATATGCTTTCTTTTCTTTCAAATAAAGCTATTGTTGCGCTGCATTGTTTTTCATTGGTCAGCAGTGATGTCTGAAACGGTTTCTACCAGATAGGATTACATCACTGTCGAGCACAGACCTTTACTGCTGCCAGCCATACAAACGGTCGTTTTCAAGTCTCTACTGGAATTTTTGGCGTGGTTCGCAACTAAAGATTAACTATCTAAGGGCGGTTACTCTTGCGTCAGAAATCATGACAAGCTGTTGAGGGCAGGGTATGAAAGGAGACAGTAACGTGAGCGGTATGAAGCAACAGTTGTTCTGACCATCTAACCACTTTCCATCGCATATGCAAATCATTCTTAAAACACGTGTCTCATATAAATCAAACAGCTGCCTAAAGTTATTAAACATATTAAAATTATTTATTCCTAGATTTTATTCAAGTTTTACGAAAAAACGAACTGCAATACAAAGTACATTACTATAACCTATAGATCTTAAGTTAAACTGAGCGAATTAATTTTATAATCTAAAATAAACGGAAAATTTATATATATATATATATATATAATTAGCAATTTTAAATTTTCGACGAAATATGCTTTGATGAAGCTTGGTATCTAAAAAGTACAAAAGCAGCGATAAAAAGACTAAGCGAGAGATACGAAGGAGCCAAGCAAAAGACATTCTGTAAAGAGATACCGTTACCATACGATGGTGTCGTGAATGTGAGACAGAAATTTTTGGAGGTGGGAGTCAGAAATAAATTATACATCTTTGCTTTATTTTTTAGAATAAAACTAGAAATTTGATTGCCAAACAAAAGTATTCATAAGTGAAAATGAATTTGTACAATTAACGGCAGATAAATGGATCTGGAAAAGAATCTTTTACAATAAGAAAATAAAAAAAAAATATATATATATATATATATATACAAACACGCACACGCACGCACACGCAAGCACGCACGTGCATACACACACACACACACACACACACACACACGCACGCACACGTACACACACACACACACACACACCACACACACACACACAACACACGTATACATCACATACATGTTCGTGTATAAGCGTTAAGGCAAATTAACCAATTTTTCTGGCGCAATCTTGACTCACATAAAAGATGTAGTCTTTCAAAATTAACGATGAAAATGGTTGCACTTTAAAAACTTTGCTTCCGAAATTTACGTAAAAATTAAAATAAGAGAGAAGTCTCTAGGAATTAAAGTTTAATAATACGGGACTAAGCATTAATGTTAATGTCATTAGTGCTAAAACATTCTAATTTGAATTTGGCATTTCCTCACGTACTAGTTAGTACTTTTGTGGCAAATTTGATTATTTCAGTAAATGTTTACCTACAGGGATCGGTTGACATTTGATTCCTAAGAAGACAATAAAAATATTTTTTTATTTATTACAATAAAGAGACGATATTACAAATAATTAAAATAGCAATTAGAAGTAAAGTCAAACATCCAAAGTAATTCGTTATAGATAAGGGAGGTAATCTTCATTGTTTATATAAAATTCAGGGCAACCAAATTGTCCTCAGTAATCACTAATAGAAATAATCCGGCGGAACCTGACTTAGTTTTCTTACTCCAGAAAATCTGTCGCTGTACATTGTTATTCTTGCGAACAAGAATCGTATTGATAATTATTTAATTAAACGTAAACTAACAGGTGATTCCTCTATTTGCTACGTTTACTTTATATAATAATAATAATAATAATAATAATAATAATAATAATAATAATAATAATAATAATAATATAATAATAATAATAATAATAATAATAATAGATTAGTATTTAAAACAATTTTCCCAATAAAATATAAAATTTTCAGTTTTCTCACTTAATTCTGCTGAATAAATAAAGTTTGCAGTAAGTAAAGCTGTAGAGATGGTTTGGCACACAAACGATTAAAGAACGATTTTATTTAAAAATTTAAAAGCATTTATTTCTTGAACGATAATAATGCATGTAAATATAATCTATCTGCCAGCGAATATAGTTAGGAAGGCAATGGCTGACTGAACAAGGGTGACCCAATACATGTTTACGAAATGCGTTGTACCTTGCAACTAGAAATATTTACTTATAGACAAAACAGACAGATGGCAACTAGATAAGGATTAGAATAAGAAAAATTTCAGATGCTTTATTTTATTTTTCCTCTACCACTAACTAATTTAGCTATTTAAAACAAATTTCTTTCGGCTGAGCGGAATGGATGAAACATACTTTTACTTGAATGATGCTCAATTTCTCGTGTATTATTATTATATTATTATTATTATTATTATTATTATTATTATTATTATTATTATTATTATTATTATTATTATTATTTATTATTATTATTATTATTATTAGTAGTAGTAGTAGTAGTAGTAGTAGTAGTAGTAGTAGTAGTAGTAGTAGTAGTAGTAGTAGTAGTAGTAACGGTAGCGATGGTAGATAAAGTTTCGAAGTGGACAAATGACAATATTACGTTGGCTATCATAATCTGACTTTTAATAAAAGTTAACAAATTACAGTTAAAAGATTGTCATTCCATTCATAGATGAGTGAATAAATACTATTTTTCTTTTTATCTTTACCCCGACGATCGCATAATGCAAGCAGACATTTTTTGGTCGGAGGATTTTACTATTAAGTGATGATATTCATATGAAATCGCAGATATCTATTTTGTCACAGGTCGCAGTGTAATTTTAAGTATTTCGTCATATCGTGGCATAATTGTCCAAATAGGCCACCTGAAAGGTTTCGTGTGGTTATTACATGCAAACAAAACAAATCAAAACAAAAAACGTTTAATTCATTAATTTTGTTTAAAATTTGGCTTCCAAGTGAAGTGTGCTGCTCTAGATGTTTATTGTCTCTTTACCTTAAGAACATTAAATAACACTGCGATACTACTAAAATTTATAGTACTTCCTTAAAAGGAAAAACTTGGATTTTTAAGGTTCAGTTTCTGATATGATGTTATGTGAATAAACAAAAAAAAGCGCTATTTTGAAACACGCTGTTCCACAATCCTTTATATCTGGTGAGTTTCGATCAATTATAGATGTGCTCAACAATGCTGCTAGATAATCCCTATTGATTTGCGTTTTCTTCTCTATATCAGCATGCACACAACATTTTCCATGCTCATAGGATAGAAGTAGCCACATAAAAAAATGACCTAATTGCAATGTGGTGAAACTGTTGAAAAATATCTCAGACACTCCTTCAAGACATAACTTTGCTAGAGCAGTGGCAGTTCTTAACATTGTCGAGAAGCTTTTCGAAAACGACTGAATCGCCGTCTTTTGAACAATCATGAAAAGTAAAGATAAAATCAATGGTAGTAGACCAGACATTTAGACAATATATTTGTCAACGTTTGCCAGGTGCGTGATTTTGTTTAGTCTGATGTCAATTTATCCACGTCATTACTTTCTACATATAAATTTAATTTAAATCAAAATATTTTTAAAAGATGCTTTTAAAAACGATAAAATAAATAAGTTGCTTTGTAGGTGATAGAATTCATGAATGGTTTCATCTAATAATGTACAGACAAAGATTTTTTGAAATCATTCGGTTATGCAAATGAAATTTGTGGCTTCAATGATGCCGAGATAAAAACTTGCTGTTATTTTATATTTGTTTTGTTAAATAAATAAATTTAAAGAGTAAATATAATTTAAATAACTTCCAATTGTTTTTTCTTTAATTGATAAATAATATTTTTTTTGTTTTATATATATTTCTCTCTCTTGGATTCAATCCAATGTATATAATGTAAAGACTAACTAATGTTATTATTACAACGGACCTCTTTGTCCTCCACTCAGCACCTGACCGGATCTTCTGCTGACGTCATATACAAAAACTAGCAGTTTCGCTCGTG
This sequence comes from Nautilus pompilius, assembly GCA_018389105.1. Classification (NCBI taxonomy): domain Eukaryota; kingdom Metazoa; phylum Mollusca; class Cephalopoda; order Nautilida; family Nautilidae; genus Nautilus; species Nautilus pompilius. The sequence continues at coordinate 784,854 of JACATO010000306.1, read as the reverse complement.
ACGTAACTTTATCTGGGTAATTAACCCAGTATTATTATATTTTTTAATTAATATTTTTCTTTTATATAAATCTGAGAAGTTTTCTTATCTATGCGGTCTAAATACTACGGCATATTTTCTTGCGATATTTTTTGAAGGCCTTTCTTTTATAGCCGGAAACTGGTTTGTTGTCGCTAACAGTCGACTCGCAATCAATTGTAATTTATCCTCGTTGATTGTGCGCGTACTGTACGCGGTGTACGGCCCGTTTGCTGCGACAGATTTCTGAGCGCTGCCAGGGTTTTCCAGGAAATCTCACGCGGTGAACAATGCCACGGTAACAAGCGGAGGACGGTGTTGCTGTTAATATGACTTGCTCGTAAAAATGCATTTATGGATAGTTGGTGCACGCTGAATGCTTGATAGTTATCTGTTTGCCTGTCTGTCTGTCTGGGCACGGACGGCACTCACACGGCGCTATCTTGGATCTTTCACACGACAAGCCGAATGTTATCCTCTCGCGCGAAGTACATAAAGGAATCAGTGAAAACAACAATACAGACGCGATTTATTTTGTATATCTTCAAGCCTAGAAACATCAAATAGCTCATTATGTGTGTATTTATTAATAAAGATTGTTTCCTGGCAATAACAGAAGGGGAGTTTTAAAAAATTCACTAGGAGAGAGAGAGAAAGAGAGAGAAAGGGAGAGAGAGAGAGTGAGTGTGTGTGTGTGTGTTGTGTGTGTGTGTGTGTGTGTGTGCGTGCGTGCGTGCGTGTACGGTGTGAAACGAGACACCTGCAGGCCAACTAAACCCACATCTAAATGCGATGAATTACAAAGAAAGAGAAAGAGAGAAAGAATTTCTATTGGAAAGTTTCCATGAATCTGTATATTGCAACTCACTGTCAAAAACAAACCACACTTAAAGTGTGAACAGAAATGAATTTATATTTTTCAAAAACTTATTTCATAAAATGATTTGCGAGTTGTGAGAGAGAGAGAGAGAGAGAGAGAGAGAGAGAGAGAGAGAGAGAGAGAGAGAGAGAGAAGAGAGAGAGAGAGAGAGAGAGCGAGAGAGAGAGAGAGAGAGAGAGAGAGAGAGAGAGAGAGAGAGAGAGAGAGAGAGGAGAGAGAGAGAGAGAGATGGAGAGAGAGATTTTAAATACAAAATTAGTTGAATGTTTCATATCTGGAGAATAAAAATGATTATTTCCAGATACCAAGAAAAATAAAATAAGCAATATAGATGTATAAACTATATCTAGGCCCGATTTGAAGGAGGATATTGGTGAGCAGTGGTGAAAAAAATCAGCAACCTCGCAGACCAGAGTGCCAGTTTGCTTTAATGTTTTTATTTTGGTTTCTCTATACGCCAAAAGGAGTCGATAAACACAGCGCTATTTTCTCGATAGAAGTCGGATTATCGTGATTAGCAGGAGCGAGGCCAAAAGTGTGTTGTAAATTTTTTTTTTTTTTGTTGCTTACGTTGAATCCAAATCAAAAAAGTTCCAGCACCTTCTAGGATATCCGCGATTCCTCTGTACAAAACAAGTATTCGAGAAAACACAAGAGTTATATTACTAGATAACGGATTGATATACGAGAGGTAACATTTATGTAATGCTAGTAGTACGTAATCAATGAACTAAGATAAAACAAAAGCGAGAACTTCGCTAATGAACTGATATATATATAAGTGGACCAAGAGTTGTGCTTTACGCTACTATGTCAGCAGAAAGTTCACTCGAGATACCTGGGGATGTAATACCAATGCTAGCGAGACTGACTAACAGAACATAAAAGCTATGTGCACTGATACACGATATATAACATGATGAGAGCGCTGTAGTTAAACTGTTATAAAAGGTATGACAGGCAAACTGTGATACATGAAACGTAACATAAAGTTTTTTTTTATTATGTGGGAATATAACGTGATTTTTTCTTTATTCTCTAACAATATACGTGTCTACGTTATTACAATCAGTTTTATTTCTTCTGTTGGGCATCTGTACACGTGATTACGACTGTTATTAGGTCAACAGTAAATATACATGCTAGAATACTGTACTTATATATTTTTTTGATTTCTTGAATGTTGATAAATGGTCTAAAATAAGCATGTTGACAAAGACAGAAAGAACATTATTGTTTCATTATGTACTATAATTTAACTCTGTTTAATATATTTGTTCCATTGTTTTCCTAACACCATCAATAAATTATAAAAATAAATAAATTTTAAAATAGGCTTCTAATATAATTTCATTTTAAGTTACTGAGCCAATCTACTGTTCAAAATTGTGTACTAGTTCTGTTCATGGATTTTCTTTGTCATTTGTCACATTTATATAGATGCATTTTAAGTTGCGGTTTTTCTTCTATACGCATGCTGTATGATAGGTAACACGTTTGTTTAACGTGAATAAAATACATCTTGCTTGACTTTGACATGTGCTAAAAGGTGTTTTCTTTTTTGTTAGTTGGTTGATATCTACTGTACGTGTGTTTCCTTTGTTAGTTGGCTGAAATTCAACGTATGCTCTATGATCTGATATCTTTTTTGCTAGTTGGCTGACATCTGCAGTATATGTTGTTTTCTTATTTGTGAGATGGCTGATACCCACTATATAAGCTGTTTTCTTATTTGTGATATGGTTGTCATCTACTGTATGTGTGCTATCAGTTGTTTCCTTTGTCATTTGGTTGACACTCAATGTATGCTCTATGATCTGATATTTTCTTTGTTAGTTGGCTGACATCTACTGTATATGTTGTTTTCTTCTTTGTTAATTGGCTGACATTTACTGTATATGTTGTTTTCTTCTTTGTTAGTTGGTGGATATCTACGTGTGCTGTTTATTTTATCCTCGTAATCTGGCTGACACTTTGAGGAACCTTTTGTACAGATCGATAAACATTATTAAACACTGACGACAGTTATTTTTGATAGAAGACGAGATGTGAGCGTGCGTGAAATAGCCGTCATTTTTCACTGTTTAAAAAGACGGCAGGTGGTAACCTGATAGAACAAAGACATGTTGAGTTCAAGTTTGATGATTTATGTTTTTTTATTTTTTAAATTTTCTAGCGTGTTTCTCTTCAATTGTGAAATAATATGCACTTTGAAACAATCTATTATTCATTTGTCTGTATTTTTTGGACCAAAAACATAACAATATAAATATTTTTGTTTTTTTTGTTATGAAAGAGGCTCAATAACTAATTACTATTTTGTTGGAAATACGAAATTAAAGAAAACACAACAGAAGATTTTCTCCTTGCAGCTGAGCCCAACTGATTTTTGGAAAATTATTTCAAAAAATGTGTTTTTACTTTTTTTTGTTTTTCATAAGTCGATTTTTTTCTTATCCCTGTCTCTGAGATTATCTTTTGTATTTTTAGAATTTTATTTTTTTATCATTTATATCTTTTGCTCATTTGATCCTTTTCTTTCTCTTCCCTACCTTGTTTCCTTTGCACCACTTATTTCTCTGTGTACTTTCTTTTTTGCTTTTCTCTTCCCATCTCTCTTTTATTTTCTCTCCTTTTTTGCCATCTTTCGCTTCCTCATTTTCACATGTCTTTCTTTGTATCTCTCCCCACTTCACTCCGTCTATCTCTTTCCCAACCATCTCTACCCATCTCTGTGTTTCCATCTAACCCTATGCCTTTCTCTCCTTTTTTTCCCCGTCTCTCGTTCACTCTCTTTTTCTATTACCATTTTTTTTACATCATGGGATTAATATTTTTCTCCCCCTTTTTATCATTCATGTCGTTTGCTAAACTTTCTCTGTCCACATCTTATTTTTCTTTTTTCATCTCTTTTTCTTTCTTATCTCTCTCCACTTCATTTTCAATTCATTCTCCCCCATCTTCCCCATTTCTCTTCTTTCCTCATTGTTTCTATATTTTTCTCTAATTGCATCTCCCCCCATCATTCTGTAGCCCAATCATCAACACCATCTCTCTCTCTCTCTCTCTCTCTCTCTCTCTCTCTCTCTCTCTCTCCATTTTCTTTACATTTATTTAAGTTTTCTGTCATTTTGATATATTTATCTTTTCTGCTTCTTTTTTATTATTTATCTCTTTTTTCACTCTCAAACATGCCTCATATATATATATATATTTAAAAAGCCTCTTCTATTGATTTGAATTACGCTAGAATATTAATATTTACAGTATCGAAAAATTAGGCATAAAGATATTTTTTGAAACACAACTCTCCGAAAGACTTGTACAGAAGATGTGCAGTTTTATGAAAGGCAGCCCACTTGGTGCAGCGCTATTTGGAGGCGGGAACAGCAAGGAGAACAAAACTGTTGTTGTTTTTTTTTAATTTGATAATAATTTATTAATATAACTGAAAATTAGGAAACAAAAAAACCCAAGAAGAGTTGGAAATTGAGAAAAGTTTGGTTCAGTTTTTGTGTCGGCAGATCATAATGGCAGCAGCGATTTAAGGTGCATCAATGTGGCGTTAAAACGGTTGATGTATTCTTCATGCCGCTGCCAGCCAGGTAAAAGTTAGGGCGGGTGTGACGGTAGCGCTACCATTTTCAAGCAACCGACATAAAAGTCAAACAGCAAGGAAAAGTAAAGAGTTTAGGGGAGGTGAGGAATTTAAAAAAAATGTTCCTGTTATTTCTAGAGCAGACGACAAACAGGGCTGCTGGTTTGGTGGTACCTGTGAACGGAGCTCAATGTACTCGGAATAAGAACAGTACCTCGGCTTAACGACAGAGACAACCGAGTAGTTTGTTAAAGTCGGCAGTGTATAAGGAAGAAAGTAAACTTGAAATGTAAATGGATGGTTTGATTTAGTATTTATTTAAAACTCTTACAAGTTACTTTTATTTTTAAAGCACCCAAGGTACGCATTTAGGTTGCCTAAGATTTATTTCCAAGTCATTTCAAGTTGTCAAGTTAAGAAGCGAAGACAAAATAAGAAAACAAAAAAAACAACAACAAAAAATCGCAGTTGTCTTTCTTTTCTGGATAAAAATATTTTCCAAGTATAATCCGTAAGGGAAGACTATCTCAACACAAAGAATTGTATCCAGTGCATAGAAGTACTTACCTATTTGTATTAAATACGACAAATAATTAAGGAATAAATCCAAAGCTAAACAAAGAACGAGGATTTTGTAAAGAATGGGGAAGGCGAGAAGGTGGTACACCTGTTAGAAAATTGTGTTTTGTTGTCCACGTGCGCAGAGGAAGAACAGGCACCCTTCTTATCTAGCGAGTAAAGAAAAGCAATAAAACTGTATTAAGTGTATATATTATTGTTTCATTTTAGTACAAAAATGTTCTTCAAGGACCCGCGCGTTCAGTCATGTCTGGCAAAACGTGCTGACCCTTTTTAATAAAATCGTTTCGGAGGGAACACGATTAGCCGGAGACTACACTTTCGCGGGTCGCTAAATTTATTAAAAAAAAAAGAACAGTTTTTGGCGATGTGAATTATCTGCCCCTAAATCAGTGCACAGTGACGGTGGTTAGCAGTGTCCAGTCTACGCCGCTAGTTCTTCTCCCTCCAGACTACGACCCCAACCCTCCTACTACGCATATCTAATGCTCGTCCTGCTTTCTTTCTATCCCCAGATATAAAACAGCGAGCAGACATTTAGTCCACATCGTTCACGCTGAAAAACAGCTACGTCATCACTCTCGCTTGATATCGGTCTCAACCTCACTCTCCTAGCCCCACACTAATAGAGCTTCTATTTCGTTCATAACTTTTCTCTTAAAAAAATAACAAAACTTTTAAGTTTTACTTTTTATTATTACAAATTCGACTCAGAATAATTCTTTTTTTAAAAAAGTTATTACGTAAATAATTCCTAAAAAAAATTCGGCATCATATTTAACTTTTAGAAAATCAAAACCTACGCTTTGTCCACGTTCAATGCAATGTTTGAATTTCCGAAATCTTTCGTTTTATTCCTATTAATTTTCAGGTACCATTTATCTAATTAAGTTTTTTTCTCTCCTCCATCCCATGGAGGTGGGGGCTGTAAACGTGGATTAGCTTTAAAAGCCTGCAGGCGAAGTACGAGTTCGTCCGGTCAACTTAACATAGTTCCGACTCCAATCTGCTGCCACACTACCATCGTGGCACGAGTTGGTAGAGCGCTATTCATCTGCCTCACAAAGCCCCTTCAAATGCAGTGTATGATGTTTTTGTAAAATAAAAATTTGGGCGTATTTATAAAAATGAATTGTAATTTTCTCCCACTTTATAGACAATATCTTAGGAATGAACGCAAGAAGAACCGAACCGATCGTTTGGGAAATTGTGACGCCAGCGGGCCACGTGCAGGGCGATTTTTCCCCCCCTTTTTTTTTGGCACGGTGCGAGTTGTTGGCCGGCTGACAATAAACAAGGGGGATTTCTTTAAGAAAATATTAATTTGCTTTCACCGGGTCGACAATATCTTAGGCATTGGACACGGGACGAACCGAGTGAAGTCTCAAAGCTCGCGCGGAACACGTGCGCGCCAATTTTTTTCGGGGTCTCCGTGTGTGGTACAGGGCTGTGACAATAAAACTGTGATTTCGGCTCTGAATGTTACGATTTCTATTCAGTGCCGAGACAATATCTGCCGAACGGGTGGGGGAAACCCTATAGAAACAGCAGCACCATCTTGAAGAGTACGTTAGCCACGTGCATGGCGAATCACTTCTCGGACATGGTGTGAAACAGGCAATGGCCTACAATGGAACATTGAATATGATTGTAAATAGAAATGGCAATTTTCCCCTTCTGAATTGAATATATGAGGACAGGGAATGAATGAGAAAGAGAAGCAAACAGCATGGCGAGGAGGGAGACTGAAGCAGCTTTCGGACATCTTTGCCCGTGTGATTCGAGAGATCCCCAGGCCGACGCTGCCTACCTATAAATCAACAGAAAGCAAATAATCTCCCAACCTGAAAGAAAACAAAGCTGTTTTTTTTTTCTTCTTTTTTTTTTGTCAAAGACGGCCAGGATCACACGTTACTGTCTTTTTCTCGGCACTCATTGGACAGCTTGAGCTCGCTTGCTCAATTTACCGACAATCTGTTTCAGGTCTCTTTGCGCGTGTTCCGGAACCAATCCTCCTTTGTGCGCACACACTCCAGCTGCAGAGCAGCCCATTTCCTTCGCGATTAGCATGCATGAAACATTGTCAAGTGGCTTCGTCGGCGCTGTCTCGCATGTGACGTTCACCAACTGTTGTGCGCCTTTCTTTGCCGACTGGCCCCCCCTCTTCCCCCCGCTCCGCTACCTACGCACTCCTCGTCATGTATAATGTGTTCCAACCCAACATCCCACAGGAAATAGCCCCCCTCCCTCCCTCGGAACACCGATTGTCGAGGCTGGCGGGGGACCACCACCGGTCACCCGAAATCACGATGGCAGCAAAGTTTTTTCATGCTAAATCGAATCTTTTGACACAAAACCTCCAACAAAAAGCAAAATTGGTCTCCGCCGCTTGCTCTGCAGTCTACATGTTCTTAATAAGTTGGTCGGCCTTTCAAACGTTTTCCTTTCTTTGAATGTTCTGTTTGTCGCAAACCTTTTCCTTGGACAGTTGTTATCCAGCGTGTTCAATCACAACTCGAAACCAGCCCCTGCTCGCGGAACTTTTCACTTTAAAATACCCGATAAACTTTTTCAGAGGGGCGACAGAAACAAAAAAAGGTCTGCGGCACCGGTCTGCACCCATGTAAACAAAGATCAACCGTAGTTTTTTAGCTAGACAACAAAGAATTCCAAAGATTGTCTCGGTTTTTCTCAACTTCTCCAGCTGTCTGTCTTCTTTCTTTAAAAATGCCAACTGTTAGCGCGTTGAAAAGTTGCGTGGCGGGAAATTTGATTCCGTCCGGAGACACTGGGCCCACAATACCATGTGGCAGGAGTGAGTCCGGCCCAGAACAAAGCAAATTACGTCTGCGCGGACCTGTTTACTTGGATACCTGTCGTTTTGATAATTTACAACGCCAAATATCCGGCCAGCATTAATATGTACCTGTCAGGCTGTGATCTGTGTCGAGGCCCCGCTCTCTCTCTCTCTCTCTCTCACGCCTTCGACCTTTATATAAAACTCCGCAACCAAACAGTCGCATGCAACTTTTTTCTATTTCCTCCGTAGCACAACAAATTCCTAACGACAGCCTCTGTCTGTTTTCCTCATTTGCTGCCCCCTTCAGCTGCTGTTTTGTTGTTTCTTTTTTTTTCTTAAAAAAAATATTCATTTGTTATTGTGGGCCTAAGTTAGAGCGCGGGAAATTTGATTTTAACCACACAATGGTGAGTGGGGGTCGCTTAGGAGCTGGCGGAGGGGTGCGGAAAAGAAAGGAGGGGGGTAAAGTTAGGGGGTAAGACTACACAGATCGCTGGCTGAACAACTTCAAATTAAAGACGGACTTATTATTCAAACTTTTATCAAATAAAGCTCTTTACGACAACTTCATGGCATTAAACCTTCTAAGAAAAAGTTAACAGGGAGAGATTGCTTGTGAGATAAGGAGACTGACTATTCCTTAATGCAATGAAAGAAAGAAAGAAAGTAGTTCCAAAATATTCCGAGATGTTATTTGTATATAGGTGAATAACATACATTTCTAGATGATATTCCTTCCTGTGTGGTAAAAACAAAGCTATTCCATAGAATTCATGTAATATTTCATGTACAAACTGAATGCAAAATACGTAAGCGACTTATTTTGACTGTAAACAGATAGTTGGTGCTTCTGTTTTTCAGTCCAACAATAAATTGACAAAGGAAAGTAGCATTCTTTATTTAATACAGCTTCTTTCAGTTAAATAAATGAAAGAATAATTAAGGTATTGTTTTAAATCGCGTGTAAAACAAATGATACAGTCTTGCTTATTTCAACACGTTTTTTTCTCGAGACCTGTAGTGAGCTAACAAAGTATCTGTTTGTCCACAGTAAATACGAAGAATGGCTGGAAAAATGAGGCCCTTTTAGCGAAATATTCTGAATTAGCCGTTCATGTTATTTCTGCCTTCGTCAGGGCACTTGTTTAATTTTAATGTTTATTTACCTTTATTATTATTATTATTATTATTATTATTATTATTATTATTATTATTATTATTATTATTATTATTATTATTATTATTATTATTATTATTATTTAGTGGAGTCGTGCAATCTGAATGAAGTCTGCCTATGGCAGCAGGCTGAGAAGGGTGAGAATATGGAGAGAAGGAAAGACAATATCCTATTGTCTACACCGGCAGCAGACATTATCAAAGGGCGCGTTTAGGCCCCCCGGAAAATTTGCATTATCAAAGGCGCTTAAATAAACTGCATGGCTCCGTCGCACGAGCGAGAGCGAACCATATTTGGTGAAGGACCACTAATCATAATGTAGGATGCTACTTAAGTCTTAATCAGCACACGTAAGTCTCGACAAAGGAGCAATGAAAACATCGGGGTTTTATTAAACAGTGGCCCTACATTGAACCCAGGATGGCCCCTAATCCGTCTGTTCTCCATCCTTCCATCAGCTGGACCCTGCTACCTGTTTGTGAACTTTGATGTGGATCGTTTTTTTCTCTCAGCCGCTGCTACTCATGACGGTACCCATATCAACAACTGGGACCGAATTAGTTTACTTTAAAATCGATATTCAAGCAAAAAATCAACAACAACACACACACACACACAACTCCTAGTTTTATATTAAAAAGTAAAATCCCTTAGTGGAGCTTGATAAAACATTAGCAACCTACAGATTTAATTCTCGATTTCATAAAATTCCACAAATACACAAAGTGTTTGTTTCCTATGAGGGCTGGTATCAGTCTTACCTGACGATCTACTACTCTGTAGTAATATGTACTTAATGTTTGACGAATTAATGTGAAGCAGCTGTTTAGGGATGCATCATGTATATTCCACCCATCTACGAGCAGTCTGCTTGAAGTCTCCCCTATACAGATAGAATCCTTTAAAATTATTTTTTAAAAACCCCCCAAAAATGGGTAATAAAAAGCTGTAGTGCTGAGATTTTAAAATTAAATTAACTAAAAATCTGTTTGTATTTAGGAAAAAAATCCCTGAGAAACCAGGCTACGGTTAAAAACTAATTTATTCATCTGTGGATAAATCTAATTTTTTTGGTTTGTTTTGTGACGAAGGAGACATAGAAAAGTAAAAATATTTCTGACAATTACACGATTTGTTCCACACGGACATATAACATATATTAAGAACACGAAATAACTTTTGCAGTTCGTTCTCCGAAAACTGGCGACTCAGTCCCCACCGCCAGCTTTCAGCTCCGCCCGTGGGCAAGTGGATAGCCAGAGCTGGAGCGACGAAAGATGGATGGGCAAGCACATAGGTAATAGCGCGAGAAAAGTTTGAAAAACTTCAAATCATTTTTAACGACACTTAAACAAAATCTTGTTAGAAACAAAGAATTCTGGACTCATTGTCTGAAAACTTTCTTGAACTTACGTAGAAAGTTGCTAAATAAAGACGACCATTAATTCGCAGTGACACTGTCATTATTGCTTGTCATCAAAGTATCAATGCAAATTTTTAAAGAAAAGCATTCCCAGTCAATCAACAGATTGAATCGAACGCCATTTGTTTGAAACTTTGAGCGTATAAGGTTTTATTGAAAGTGGCGGTAATACACGTGTCCTACGATTTACAAATTTTCGTTATAACGGAAAAGACTTTAAATCTGAATCGGTAGAAAAATTTTGCCTGCTACGAAACATTTTTTTCACTATTACGAAAATAAAATAACCACGAGATGGCTGGCTGGCAGGCTGTCTCGCTAAAACGCAAGCAAGATGCGCAAACCTCAGTCTGCCTTAATTCACCACATTATGCTGTTGTTATCAAGTGTTTCTTCCCATTTTATCTTTCGTAATTTCATCCCTCGAGATATCTAACGAGAGACCCTCTTGAAACTCAAATGTGGCAGAATTGATAATATCTCACGCCGAGGAGCTAACAACTGAGGACCTGCTAGAGCTCGACCAAGAAAGGTCTTCATGGAAGAAGGAGGCAGCAACACATCGCCACTATCAAGAGGCCTGCAGGGGCATCCAGTCGTATCGGACGAACCATGACCATCTTCAGGGATGACAATCCAGATATGGAGCGTGGTATTAATGGAGCCGCAATATGGAAGACGCCATATGCTGTTATAAGGAGCTGTATCAGAAGAGAAAAAAGCTGTCCAGATGTCTCTTGATGCATTCTTCAATCTTCAACCTTCAGCCAGTAAGGAAACGACAAATCCTTCCAATAACAGCGAATAAATTCATTAATGTGTTTTTTATTTCATGTTTTTGTTAGTGTTACTTGACGTAGTTTTTAATAAAAGAAAAAACAACCTTAGAGTGCCAAAATTTTTGGGTGATGAACGCATTTCTCACATATTAAAATAACGGGAAACCGTTTTCGATTTACGTATTATCGTTTTACGAAACGTTTTCCATAAATGCATCCCTTTCGTAAATCGACGGGTACCTATATAGAAAATTAATAATGCCCTCTTTAAGACTAATTTTATTATTTATCTCTGTTCCAAACCCGCAAAGGTTTATTGTTACTACTATTCAAGTAGATAGAGTTTTATTTTATCGGCTTTTAATTTCTCAGATTTTACCGGTGAAACTCCAGCAATATGAAGTTTCTAAAAAAATGGCAATTTTCTCTCTTTGTTTAAAGAAGGAAAACTGATTGTTTAGTAAAGGGGGAAAAAACAGTTTTAGCGTTGACAACTCCGGCCACAACTCCACCTGAACAAGAATCAGAGACTTTTCTTTTATTTTTTCTGTACTTCTGTTTATACAAGTTAAAACACATGTACACATGTCTATGCGTTTGTCAGCATATATTTAAAAATAACTTATGTTTTAATTTTACTTGTTTTTCATTTGTTTACAAATTTTAAATTGCGTGATATGCTACTGTTGTTTTTATTAGTTAAAAAAAGAGCCAACACTAAATGGAATGAGAGTATGGGGAGATGGAGAAATGAACACAAACAAAAGAGCGAGAGAGTAGTAGGATCAGAAGTACAGAAGAAGTTGGATAAGTACTGTAACCAAACTTACATGAAATAAAGGAAAGAATAGAAAGGTAAGGTTAAACATTGTATGGAGACAAGAATGCAGAAACGTCTTTACTACGTCACTGTGTCAGAGTATGACGTCTTTACTACGTCACGGTATCAGAGCATAACGTCTTTACTACGTCACGGTGTCAGAGCATAACGTCTTTACTACGTCACAGTGTCAGAGCACGACGTCTTTACTACGTCACGGTGTCAGAGCACGACGTCTTTACTACGTCACGGTGTCAGAGCATAACGTCTTTACTACGTCACGGTATCAGAGCATAACGTCTTTACTACGTCACGGTGTCAGAGCATAACGTCTTTACTACGTCACAGTGTCAGAGCACGAGTCTTTACTACGTCACGGTGTCAGAGCACGACGTCTTTACTACGTCACGGTGTCAGAGCATAACGTCTTTACTACGTCACGTTGTCAGAGCATGACGTCTTTACTACGTCACGGTGTCAGAGTATGACGTCTTTACTACGTCACGGTATCAGAGCATAACGTCTTTACTACGTCACTGTGTCAGAGTATGACGTCTTTACTACGTCACGGTATCAGAGCATAACGTCTTTACTACGTCACGGTATCAGAGCATAACATCTTTACTACGTCACGGTGTCAGAGCATAACGTCTTTACTACGTCACGGTGTCAAAGCATGGCATCTTTACTACGTCACAGTGTCAGAGCATAACGTCTTTACTACGTCACGGTGTCAGAGCATAACGTCTTTACTACGTCATGGTGTCAGAGCATAACGTCTTTACTACGTCACGGTGTCAAAGTATGACATCTTTACTACGTCACGGTGTCAGAGCAAAACGTCTTTACTACGTCACCGTATCAGAGCATAACGTCTTTACTACGTCACAGTGTCAGAGCATGACGTCTTTACTACGTCACAGTGTCAGAGCATGACGTCTTTACTACGTCACGGTGTCAGAGCATAACGTCTTTACTACGTCACGGTGTCAAAGTATGACATCTTTACTACGTCACGGTGTCAGAGCAAAACGTCTTTACTACGTCACGGTATCAGAGCATAACGTCTTTACTACGTCACAGTGTCAGAGTATGACGTCTTTACTACGTCACGGTATCAGAGCATAACGTCTTTACTACGTCACGGTATCAGAGCATAACGTCTTTACTACTACGTCACGGTGTCAAAGCATGGCATCTTTACTACGTCACAGTGTCAGAGCATAACGTCTTTACTACGTCACGGTGTCAGAGCATAACGTCTTTACTACGTCACGGTGTCAAAGTATGACATCTTTACTACGTCACGGTGTCAGAGCAAAACGTCTTTACTACGTCACGGTATCAGAGCATAACGTCTTTACTACGTCACAGTGTCAGAGTATGACGTCTTTACTACGTCACGGTATCAGAGCATAACGTCTTTACTACGTCACGGTATCAGAGCATAACGTCTTTACTACGTCACGGTGTCAAAGCATGGCATCTTTACTACGTCACAGTGTCAGAGCATAACGTCTTTACTACGTCACGGTGTCAGAGCATAACGTCTTTACTACGTCACGGTGTCAAAGTATGACATCTTTACTACGTCACGGTGTCAGAGCAAAACGTCTTTACTACGTCACGGTATCAGAGCATAACGTCTTTACTACGTCACAGTGTCAGAGCATGACGTCTTTACTACGTCACAGTGTCAGAGCATAACGTCTTTACTACGTCACGGTATCAGAGCATGACGTCTTTACTACGTCACGGTGTCAGAGCATAACGTCTTTACTACGTCACTGTGTCAAAGCACACGCCTCACGACGATATTTCACTTATCCAGTAAATTACGCCATATATATATTTTTTCTCTTATCGCCTTTTTTTATCTGTCGTGCATTAAAACAAATTATATGCTGAAATGATCTAAACCTTAAAACGTTTTCCAAGTCGATGTACTGTAATTTCAGTTAAAACCCTGATATTTAGACCGCTGAAATACTGGCAAGGATTCTATAGCGACATGAAGCAAATAAATTACTATATTCATCTCATCTTATGCATGTTAAAACTGAATCTTCTTGCTGTATGTGGATTTTCCTAACCAATGAAAGTCGCTTCTTTATTCAAGTGTACAACGCTTATTAAGAAAATACATCCATGCCAACATTGAACCTACTCGTGTTTGCAACCAATAAAAGACGACGCCATTGCGCTTTGAATCAACTTCTGCTAAAAGCGTAACTTCTCGCGAGAATAAGAATTTTTCTACATCCGGAATGATTACACGTCATTAGTTGCGCTTACTTTGTTCATGACTTCACATTTTAGTGATGGCTCCTTTCAGATCCGATGTGACGTCAGCTTTTATTTTTTAGCGAAGATATTTGTGAAGATAAACACCGACTTTTTGTTTGAATATGAAAAAAGTACTTGTAAGCATTTCATTAATTTCTCATATAATGTGTGTCACATACGTCTTTTGCTCATTTATTGAGCAGCTCCAGCTGGGTTTTATATCTGAAGGATTCATTATCATTTTCTAACGTATTAAACTACATGATTTCAGTCAAAGATTAAAAGTAAAATTTTCTATCCAATTTAAAAATTTAACATCACGTTGCAGTGAAATGTTAATCTTACTCGAGAATCCAATTTTGATGCCTATAAAACGTAACTTAGCTGATCTAGCTTAAGTTTACTTATTCTGAATTCTGACGTGAAGTGTTACTTGATAGTAAACTTTCTTAATATAGCCATAATTTATTCTCACATTTCTGAAAAATCTGAAACAGAGAAATCAGCAAGATGGAGAGGCCAGGTAACTGCACGCACTTGTCCACCACTCTCATCATCATCAGCAGCAGCAGCCCTGTCCTCAGTATCGAGGTAATAGCTGACGAATTTGTTTGCTTCTTGAATGCTAAAATTCGTTTAGTGTTTTAATTTAGTAAAAATGAGCAGATGTACTACACAATCTACAATATCATCTATTTGATGGGTTTTTTTTTTAAATTGCATTAATTCAATAAATGCTCAGTGTTTTAATACAAAGCTTCAGGTAAGCGGGTGTAGTTTCAAGTATTTGAGATGAACATTATTAATTTACTTTTCTGCTATGCGTCAGAACCAGGAAAACTGTCCAGGAACAGCTAACAAAGCTTCACCTCCAGCAGGGGGTGTCACAGCAAAAATCGGGGACCTGGTCTCCCGACCCTACAGCGAGTCCTCTCAGCTCCTTCGACTTTGACTGTTATTTTGAGGTTTCTAAAAAAAATTTTGGAAACACAAATGTACGGTTCCCAAGGGACTAGTAAAGACCATTCTGTTTCTTCTCCATCACCGACGAAATGAGGCCGGGTCAGGGTGGAGTGTAGCTGTGATTTTCAAATGCTGAGAGTCGCGTTCTTTGTAGAGATGGAGTTCTCCGTTTTCCCTTTCCTTTTTTTATGTCCAAGTGATGTCGGGCCGTATTTACTGATATTGTTTTACAAAAATATTGAACCATGTAATCATTCGTGGGAGCGCGAGGGAAACTCGCCGACAGACAGCTATTATTTTAATAGTATAGATTTCATGCTCGCAGTTAACTCTGATTAAAATAGCGCGCGCGCGCGCAGGTGCAGATAGTGTCCCATCCGAAACCCCCCCGGGGTGAGCGATGAGGGTGCACTTCTACCGACTGGCGCTGTCTGCACCAGGAGAAAGTCTCACGGGAACCGACAAGAAATGTCCACGTGTCGATGTGTGCGCGACTCTTGGACACCGGTTGCTGAGAGACCGCCTGTCTCATCACCGACGAGGAGCGGTAATGAACGAGAAAACCCGATAATGATGGCCAACATCTCTGAAACCACTCGCTGTGCACCAGTCTGTCCACGGTTTAATGTTTCTTTGGTCTAGTAAGTTTGCTCGCCCCGTCTCTCTACAGCTGTTCTGGTCAGTCACAGCTACGGTTAGTTAGCGAAGTAGATAGAAGGCGGCCTAGAAACTCAGCTCTGTCAGTCTCCAGGAAACTATTTTTACAATTTGTTATTCAGAGAAATTTGTACACGCACGCACACAGACGTAAGATTGTTTTTCCTTGCAGTCTTTGCCCTAATTTTAAATTAAAATTTAATAAATTTTAACCAAGAAAAAATTCTAAATGTTGCACTATTGTTGTTTGTTTTTAGAGCCGAAATCGCACGATGTTTTTTTAAAAAAATAGCAGAGTTGACAATCAGCTCATTTTTGTCACGATGTCTGATTTGCAGTCGTAGCTCACTTACGATTTAGCGTTCGGCAGTGAAACAGAAGAGCGACTTACTCTTCCAGATGACAACTAAGAAACTCAGATTTTCTGTTCATGAACAGGCTTCTGGGGCCTGCCTGCATTTTCGCATTCTTGTGTGAATGTAATGACCTGGAAAAAAAGTATTGCGGTGTGTGTAAAGCCCCTATTTTCTCTAAGAATTATGTTACGATTGTGAAGAGACTGACGACTGAGTTAACGTATCCACCCGAAGTTGTCAAGCTTCATTTGACAGATTCCTGGAAATGCTTATAGGAAGATTTGCAGAACTGGCGTTTGTTCTTCCTACGTGGTACAGCTTTGTTAGCCAATGATGCACACGGAAATCTGCCACCACTAACAGTCAAAAGAGAAAAAGAACAGTCTAAAAACCGTGCATGAATAACATTTAGTGTTGATGCGCGAAAACGGTTACAGCTCCTGAGATAAGGAATGAAGAAAGAAACTCTCTACACAACTTAGTTATTTAAAGACTGACGAATGCAACTAGTCTGAAGCTAACAGCTAAAGATGGATACACTTAACGTAAGAGTGAATACTTGTATACATTAAGACTCTAGCCTAACAAAGTGTTTACACATATAATACTGTACTAGCAATAGTTCGAGCACCAAGTCATCAGTTATAATGCTTTCAGCAGTTGGATTGGAGTACGCACCCAATTTAATAAGTCTGTCTCTGTCTGACCTCCTACCGAGCTTTTCTTTTATTATATAAACGTTTGTGTTATTTAAAAAATTCTATCAGTGACAGCAACAACAACAACAACAACAACAACAACAACAATAATAATAATAAATAATAATAATAATATAATAATAATAATAATAATAATAATAATAATAATAATAATAATAATAATAATAATAATAATAATAATAATAATAATAATAATAATAATAATAATAATAATAATAATAATAAACGGGTAAAATTTAAATTGTGCTTTTGTTATGATATCAATAAAGAAATTCTTGAAATCTCGATAAAACAAATTTTATTATTTGCAAAACTGTTTTTATTGGTCTTTTTAATGTCTATAATGAAACCAGCAATAGTTTTCATAACAAAATCTAGTTAGGACTAATTATTTATAGCACTTCTCTCGCTTGTTTTAAAACGGTTTATTTTATTAGAATCAGGTCCTTAAAACATCTCATATGAAAATATACCAACTTAAAGCGGAAAATAAAAAAAAACAAAGACAAATTAAATTATTTGCAAAAGACAACTCAGATATTTTTTGCAATTTTCACTAATCTCAGAATCGAAATTAAAAAATAATAATAAGACAGTCTGATTTTATAAGAAGGCATTCGTTCTTTATTAGTGTAAAGGTAATTGTTGCGATCACTGGGATGAGTAAATGGAATCATCCTGGATGCGAGTAAGTTGCTGACAGTGTATTCACTCGAACCTTATTTATCGAGATCTAATAAGAAAAGTGTTATTGCGAGTTGACAAATCAGTTGAATCTGGGCAGCAGTAGCCGAATTGCGGGCAAAGTGACGACGACGGCTCTAATTACTGCTTTGTCTGCACAATGGATATTGTTAGCTGAGTTCTTAAAAGTCAACTTTATATTTCAGCACCGCAAACCCCCCTTAGATGGCGCTGCGGTTTGCTCGCCACAAAATCCAGATTGAAAAAAAAAATTCTGCCAAATCTGTTGCTATTAGCAGTATTAACAATTTTAATGAGTTCCCTTTTTAAATTGTTACTTGAAGCGGAAAAATTATTTTTAATCATTTGCAGATGGTCCCGTAAATAAAAAAGAGGGGATTACCTGCAGATGACGGCGTTCATCAAAGAAGCCGTGATTGCAGGTGTAACAAGCTGTAAACTGCTCACCCACGGTCATAAACAGCACCAATAATTGCGTGTAATTGGTGTTTACTGGTCCAAACCCCAGTTATGTTGTTAGAATTATATTTTATGTTTAAGCTTTCTGCGGTAAGTCTTTGTGTCGAATCCACGTAGTAAACTTCATTGTGTAAGGGTAACCATGGCACCACACGCCATCTAATGGTTACGGTGCGCGCGCACCCTGTCATCTTCTCCTTAGGCTGTGCACACACATTACACTGTGAAAGAAGAACGCGTAAAGTAGACACAGTTCCGGAAACTACCGGTAGTTGTTTTTTTTTTTATCAGCTGCCAATTATTCGTTCTGTTCAAGCTTTTCATTATTAATAAAAACAAATCACACGGGATATAAAATAGCAAAGATTAATTTAAAAAAACGAAACGAAAAAAACAGGTCTCCAACCAAACTGGAATTGGTTTTGCACGTATTTTGCTTGCATTTTTCTTATTTCCATGAGAGAAAAAAAATAAAAAACAAAACAAAATTAGTGATAACTAAGAAGGGTCTGCGTGAGCGCTTGGCCCCAAACAGGCGGCCGACCTGACGAGAACTTCACTGCGTCGTGCACCTCGGCTACGTTTAAATTAAAAGTAGATAACTAATATCATCATCACAAACAACAACAACAACAACAGCAGCAGCAGCAATGGTAATAATAACAATAAAAAATGTAAAATCAAGCCCCCTTCATGGCTGCTTTTTGGTGGATTGTTGTTTATTTTGCAAAATATCTTGTTCAGAAAAAAAAGTAAATGAACGACTTAATAGTTCTAATCAGTGAAACCAAACTTAACACGTACAGCTCTCCACCGTGCGCTCTACTCGTTCCCGCTGTGTCCGAGCCATTCTCTCGTATTTGCACTCACCAGCTTTTTATTTTTTGCCTCAAGTGTTGATATTATTAACATTTATTAGTTACCTTGTGACTTTCAACGCTTATTCTACATTACGCATAAGAGTACACTGTTCGTGCTCAATAAAAATCACCAGAGTGCAACTAGATTATTGTCTTTTTTTCACCTACGATTCACTAAAGCATTTTAAATTCAAAACGGTTTGAGATTCCCTGCATAAATCGTATAGTACAATATATCAGACAGCCGACCGGAAACTGTAAAGTAGTCAGCGCACGCCGACTCCGGTTAACCCAAAGAAAGTCCCGACTAAAATCCGTAATTTTTCGATGTGATCCAATGAAAATATAACAGAGTTTATCTATGGTAATGTAAAAAAACAACAACAACACCTTTTCTATTTCATACAAAACTGAATGCAGGCAAACGGTATAGTGTACTCTACATATTGAAGGTGATGTAAAAATTAAAAAGAACACTTACTAGGTTTATCCTGGCTTAACCAAAACTGTTTATAAATAATAGAACGCAGTTTACGTACACTATACCAAGACCATGGTAACAAAAGCGAAGCATACTACATTACTTAATTCCAGAGTTAACTTAAACGACATGTAACTTATAGACATTATACATTATATAACAAAGCGATGTATACAAGAGTAGTGCGAGTTACGTATGTTTTGTGCCTTAGTAAAACAATGTAAAAGTGCTGGCTACTTATAATATGGTTTTAAAGTAACACACAAAGACTGCGAGTTATCCACGTTACTATTAACTTATTAAAGTGTCGGAACAGAGCACGAGTCACGTTTTTAATTTGTTGGAGTAACGAGGATGAATCAGTACTTACGTAGTTATGGTAAGGTAAATGAAAATCAAAATACTCTAACACATAATAAGAAAAGTAATAGAAGCTAACCACTGTATATCCGCCAACATATCAAAATTGAAATTGTATTAAGTTTTTTTTAAAATTTTTGAACTGACCAAATATACAGGTAAATTATTTTGTATGTTGAAGTAACTTTTTAAAACCATCCAGTTTCACTTATGGTAAAGCCAACAGTACAAAGTTAGGCAGAAGGACACCAGATGTCTATAAATTACACAGGTGTAGTTGATCTTTGAAATCGTGATGACTGAGTTCCTTGCAATCAGTAAATATCTAATTAAAGCTCCAATGATAACAGCTTATTACCTCACAGCTGTTATTTCAGAATTCTTTAAACAGCCATATGTAGCTTCATAATAGTCTAAGCCCTGATCAGCCCACCTTCAAATAATCTAATGTAGTGTTGTGGTTACAAGAATGCAGGAAGTATTCACAATTTATGAAAAGGCTCAAAGTTATATTATATATTTATACAGATTCCTGCCATTAGTTGAGCACTAGACTTTGCACAGGCACCCTTATTGTGTAATTTATGTTCAAAACTGTTCGAAAATTATTTTCAGTGTTTGGAGGAGCATATCTTGCATTGTGTAGAGTTTGAAACATGTAGACAGGAAGTCTTTTAGATTATTAATTATGACCTGGTACAAACTTCCTCACAAAGTTTCTATGTATTCATCTTTAATTGCTGCTGTGAGATTGCTATTTGTCATTTGGCGTTTAGTTGTTCATCAAAATTATTCCGTCAAATACCTGGAAAAACTTTCCCCATGTGTTTGGGCAACAAAAAGGAGGGAATTGTAAAACATTTAAGTCATCTGTGAAAACTACACACCACCATATGTCAGGGGATTGCCCATATGACACACTTGTAACAAAAGACTTTAGTCGAGTAACACCATTATGCTAATTTTTATGCTGCAAAGTGGCTCCACAAAAGTGATGTTGATGCTGCAACAGCTAAACATGATTATTAGTGGTCACATGAATCTAATGGGTAACAGCGCATTCTGTGTGAACAAGAATAGTAGCAGGATGTCGGAGACAGCAGTTACACCTTTCACTGCAGAGCACAGCATGCAGATAGAGAAAAATCAGCGTATGAAATGAACAAGTTCGGATTGGTTAATTACCAGTCATCAGCTACATTGGATGGATCTTGGTTATCACATGCTTTTATATATGATGACATCTCTATGGATTCAAAATAAACACATTTAAAAAATAAAGATGCAAAACTAGTAAAATTTATAGATATCAGTAAAATAAAAAAAGTTAAAATAGTTAAGATTCAATGAAGTTTTTAGATTTCAGTTAATATTGTGTGAAAGAACAGTTTCTAGTAGGTGATGTGGACACTTGGTATTAGATCACTTAGCATTATAGAGTGTCGGTGGTTAGTACTGAAGCATGAAAATAATTAGTATTGTGAAGTATGAACGGTTTTTATAGTGTGGTGTAGATGCTTAGTATTGTTTGGTTTGGACACTTTGTATTGTAGAGTGATGGTGGTTAGTATTATATGGTTTGGTTGGTTAATATTATAAGGCATGGAAAGTTAAAATTGCAAGGTGTGAACAGTTAGTGTTGTATAGTGTGGATTTTTAGTATTGTAAGGCAAGAACAGCTTGATAAATTGAAAAACAGCAGTTAGGGTGCAGAGAAATAGCATTATAGAGTATGGGAGTAGTATTGTAAGATAAGAACTGTTTGACCATTAGAGTGTGGTCAGTTAGTATTGTAGAGTTTAGAAAGTTAGTATTATAATGAGAGGACAGTAAGTATTGTACAATGTGAACACAGGATGACAAAGCATGGACAGTTAGTATTGTAAGATGTTGAGTTTTGTAGAATTTCACTGGTAATAGTTTAAGGTAAAAACAGTTATTTAATATTGTAGAGAATAGATGGTTAGTATTGTACAATATGAAGAGTTAGTAGTGATGGGTAAAATAATTAGTATTGCAGAGAATGGATGATTAGTATTATATATTGTGATTAGTATTCTAAGGTGTAAACAGATAGTATTATATTGTACTTTGAAAACATTTAGCACTGCAGAGAGTGGAGTTTAATATTGTATGGTAAGAACAGTTAGTATTGTAGAGTTTATAAAGTTAGTATTGCAGAGATTGTAGTGTGGATGTTTAGTATTGTTGAATGTGAGTAATGTAAAGAATGTGTGTGGATGGTTAATTTTGTAGGTTATAGACAATTAGTACTGTATGGTGTGAACAGTTAGTATTGTAGGAGGTAGACATTTGTATTCTTGTGAATTGGCAGTCAATATTGTTGGTTAAAGCTATTCTGTTTATAAGATATGGATAGTTATTATTGTAGAGAATAGCTGAGTACTAATATAAGTGATCAGTTAGTATTATAGAAAATACAGCCAGTATTTAGGGTAAGAACATTTAGTATTGTGCAGCGTAAACGATTAGTATTGAGTATTGGTATTAGTATGTAAACGCTTAGCGTAGACAATATGCAGTAAGTATTGTAGAATGAAGACAGTTAGCAGCAGTAAGTGGTGGACAGTAAATATTATTGGATATAAACTAGGTAATGCTATTGTAGGTTCTGTGAAGACAGTAGTGCAGAATCAGATGGTTAGTGTAGTTTGGTGAGAACAATTAGTATTCTATAGTCTACAATTATTACTGTTGAGTGTTGACAGTTGACAATGTAAAGTGTGGACCATTAGTATTGTATTCCTTAATTGTATTATAATTGAAAAAGAGAATGGAAAAAATATTATTCTACTCGCTTGATGTAGTGCAGGACAGTTTAAATAAAATATCTTATCTTATTCTGCAGTAGCTTTATTATTTTGTTGGTTAGGTTATACTGACTCATGATTTGAAACGTCATATTTAACTGACTGATATGTACTAAGCACACATTCTCTCAGAGAGACTAGAAGTTCGGATAATGTAGGATATACAATGTAAGGGGAATAACTCTTACTCATTCTCATATTACGAAACAGTGCTAATATATTAAGCTTCAACACTAAAGGGTGTCATGGGTAGATGAATAAGTGATGAAAGAAAAGATATTCATTTTAAAAAGTGCCAACATTTTACTCTCTCGCTTGCTTGTTTGTTTTCTTAAATTTAAGTTGAACTCGATGAAGGGTTTCTCGCGTTCGATTTGTAGTTTTGTGGGTTAGTATATCTGTATACAGAATGAAAATTATTTTTTAATTCTACAATTTTGTTTTTGTTATTATTGTCTGGTGATCTCCAAAATGCGGCTTGGAGTGTTACCAGGCCGGTTTGTACTTTTGTAGCCCTGTAAAGAAATGGTGAAAAATCGGGTTCTGAAAACAACTATCGTCACATTTCACCCGCCTTTCTCTTGTAATGAAACCTTTTTTTTTTAGTGAAGAAAGAAAATCAACAAAAATCTCCCTCATTAATCACTGCTTTCTCCATAACGGCTGACGGGAAACCCTGATCATCAGAAAGACTATTCACAGGTGAAATGCATATTAGAGTCGTGCGCAAAAATTAAGGTAGAGCTGATAGAAATTACGTATCGATTTCACTGGGCGACTTCAAAGATTTGGTGCGTAGAAACTGGTGAGTCGTGAAATATCCATCTTCCTCCAACGAGCCAGTAAATGGGGGCTTGAATTCGTTAAGACCTCTAATAGCTACTTATTTCGTACTGACTTGGGTTACTGTTCCACTCAGGCGAACAAATTTCACCATTCCAACTTGTTACATGCTCTTTCACGTTTTATTATTGTTAATATCATCATTACTATTCTTATTTAAAAGAAATAAATATCCGGTTTGGGGTGTTTTTTTAAAAAAGAAATGGAATCTAGAACATATAACGCAAGGTATAAAGTGGTTGTTTATTACTTTCCTGAAAATTCTAGTTTAAATATATGCACATATTTGCATAGTGTTTTTTGTGTGCCTTACATACGTTGACATGTTCATTCTTTCAGAACAAGCTCACTGCCTGCGATCTTTTATTTTTCTCTTTTTCTAAAATTTGAAAAATTATCTGTATTTCACCAAAACCCAAAAATAAATTTAAAAACAAAACAAAAAAAACCTATACACGCATCTAGAAAAAACGAAGGAAGCCAGTTTTCCAGGTGAACATACTTATCAGATCAGGTTAGCTCTATTGTGAGAAGCCTATTTATCATGATGCGAACGGAAAATAGTACAGATGTAGCAACCTAGATGCCATTTTTACCATCACCTACGACAAGACCAACAGATGAGTATCAATGCGAAACGCAAGGTAATGCGCGAGTTTTAACCTCCTGTGCCAGAAGAAAAATTATTTTAAAATGCATTTTAGACAGATACTCTCTTTCAGAAACATAGCAGGCTGATAAATCTGAAACATTCATCACATTGGGTAGACAGTCGCATGTCTCGTCTTTAATGAAAGAGTTACTTGAAGTATAAAGATAAAACAACTATTTTTGTTTTACTTGTTGGGTTAATGCAGTCTCAAACATCATACCTAAATTG
Source organism: Nautilus pompilius (assembly GCA_018389105.1). NCBI lineage: Eukaryota > Metazoa > Mollusca > Cephalopoda > Nautilida > Nautilidae > Nautilus > Nautilus pompilius. The sequence continues at coordinate 760,380 of JACATO010000306.1, read as the reverse complement.
TCTAATGTTATTTGTAAAATAACAACAAAAACAGCAACAACAACAACAACAACAACAACAACAACAACAACAACAACAACAACAACAACAACAACAATAATAATAATAATAATAATAATAATAATAATAATAATAATAATAATAATAATAATAATAATAATAATAATAATTTGTTCTACAGAAAATAAAGTTGTTAGCATTAGTGTTCTTTTGAAAGAAGCCGCTTAACAATAACCGACTAAACGTTGCTTGTTCTTATATATTTTCTCCACTTGTCTCTCTTTTACTGCGACTCCCAATATTATACTATTTTGACTATATTAACTTAAAAATAGGGGCTTCACTGGATCGTAATTCAAGCAAACTCTTCTCTTAAAAAAAGATGAAATCATCATATTTCGCATTAATAATTATCTTTCATATGAAATAGAAAAAAACATTATAATGGAACTCATAAGAAAAAAAGATAATTTCAATTTATTGTACCACAAATACTTCGATTTCAATATGGACACGCGGCGTGGTCGCTTGTTTGGTTCGTCTCACGTAGATTGTCATATTTCACATTAGCAGATCATGAATTCTTACGATCTGTTATAAGGTGCATAAAGTTTATTAGAATATTTCTGTTTCTACCATAATAAATAAATAAATAAAATGAAAATTTCACTTATTTGGTTTTATTAGCTATTTTGCTGTATGTATATGTGTGTATGTGTGTGTGGGAAGGATTTCTAGCCACACAGTCTACCAGCTTCGATCGATACTTTTCTGACTACGTAATGAGTTTTATGTAAATCTAATCATGGCGTGACGATGGAACGAATCGCTACGCAATATTACCTGATTGCTAGTACTGCTTGGAAATAAAAAGAAAAAGAAAAAAATCCCGAATATTATCTTTTCTTCATCTATCAGAAAGGAGTAGCTTTCTGATGCGGTTTTTCATTAGCCGGCTGGAAACAAGCGGCGGAAGCATGCGTTATTTATGGCCAGTTTGCTGGCGTGTCGACGCCACCTCGTGTGCTGGAATTACCGAGGAGAATTGATGCTCTTTGACGGGACGGCGAGGCGAGAAAGCGGATAATGGTTTTAATATTTGTGCTGAGACAGTGAATGAGATTACAGAAGCATTGTGCACAAATCAACGATTAGACATTAGAAGAAAAAGAAAAAAAAGATTCTAGCGAAATTCTGAATTCATTTACAGATTGGTTGTCTGGAAAGTTAATTTCCATACCGTCAGCTACCTGCGGTACCCAGGGGTCTCGGCTCAGCTGTTTCGACTTGTGATACGCATTTCGCTGCGTATTCCCTGTAGTTGACTTTAAAAAAAACAGAAAAAATAAAGTAGGAAGTAAAGAAAAGAAGCTCTAGGAAATTATAGAGCAGTATTGTAAGATATAACAGTATACAATGGGACGCTCTCTTTTCGCGGTTCTTTAGCTGATTAACCGTGTAAACACGGTTGTTCCTGATCTCCCGGTAGAGGGCGCGCTCTCTATCACAGCACAGAAATATAATCTTGAAGTATTTCTGTATATAAATTCTGCACTCGGCACTTTTTTTACAAGAACTAAGTCTTGTGGTTTTATTTGCTGACGTAATTTGATATTACCTCGCTTTAGATGCTGAAATTCATTTTTATTTTAAAATAAGGAATACGCAGCTTGGAATTTGTTGATGTCTTTTGCTTTTGAAAATTTTAAGTGACTGCGACTTTAGTGTATGAAAATAGTTCGTGAGTATAAGTCCAGAGGACTTCGTGGGGGCTCTGACGGGTCTCATATTGGAGAAAGAAAAAATCTTCAGCTCTAGTAACTCTCATTTTCAATTTATTTATTTTTGGTCTCATTCCTTTATTTACAAGACGGGTAACTAGTCTAAGCTTAGTAAATATGTGCACCATCACGTCAAGAAAAGTGTTATTTATGACAGCATTGTTATTTGTGCGTACATAATGCACACTCGACGTCAGCCATTTGCCCCATCTTTGGTAATTAGATAAACAGTTATCGGTTCGGAAAATACTGCGTAAAAGAGCGATATTTTTGCCGAACTTTACATAAAAAGAACTAATAGTTTTTGATGATGTCATTACAAATGGAAGAGATGGGTTGTCTTAAAAGTGTTTTATACTAAAGATGTGGGTTTTCTCTAGATAAATGAACATCTGTTTTCTATAGTAAAGGTAGCCTAGGTAATTTTCTAGCGGCTAATGGCCTTCATGAGTGACCATCTTATTCACGTGATGCGGTGAATTTTTCATAATATGTAAGACATAAAACAAATTAAAGAGTACAAGAAATTTAAATATTAGCTACTGTTAAACTGAATGATGAGACAAGGTCAACTCCGACGTAAGTTCAGAACGTATGACAATTGTACAAAGAAGTTCTTAGTATCTAAAGTTGGCTTCCAATTATTTTATTTGCGCGTAATTGAAGAAACTATGTGAGATATTATTATTAGTAAAGTCGGATTACAGAAATTCTGTTTGAATAAAAAACGTTTTTTTATTTTTGGAATTCGTCAGAAACGTCTTGCGTTTAAAACATAAACTTCAACAAATATGTTCGAAATTTAAAAAAAAGAAAGAGGGAGTTAAAGTAAACGAAAGCTTTCCCTTAAATTTGGAACTTTTGTTGAAGCCGAAGCTGTTGAGGAGAAAAAGTGCGCATGTGGTGCATGATTTGTAAAAAAAGAAACTGTTTCTGAATTTCCTCAAATTGTGTCGGGGTTGGTGGTCTGAGTTTAATGGTTCTATAGTCAGTTAATACGGACAAGCAGAGACCGTGCAATTTGTTCCTGTCGCCTTCCTTCTCGCACGCGCTATTTGCTACTTCGTCAGGATTGAGCGACACGCACATAATGAATAAGATAATTAAAGCCCTAACGGATCCGTTATATATATATATATATATATGTTTTCTGAATAAAACCAACTCGAGTGTGGCGAAGGGATTTTGAGGTATTGTGGCGTGATGAGACATGTGAAAAACATTTATCAAACCGTCACGGCAGCAGACGACTACAATACACCATACGTACCCACTTTGTACTTTAGCTTTTAGTTTTCTCGCTGGTCTCCGACAAATCGCTTTTTTCGTAGCAGGTCGTCAGTCTTGGACAACAATACGTTCTTCAGGCAGGCTCAGAATACCGTTTAAATTTACTGTATTCGTTCTCTAACCTTGGTCTTTGATTTAAATAGCGGAAGTGTGGCTCAACTTCTTAGGAAGCGGTGTTTGAGCCGTTAGGAAGTATTTACTTATGCATTTAATTCCTTCCAAGTCAGTGGGCACGCCAACACCGCAAATGCCTCATATCTAGCTTCTTTTGATGCTCATAGATTTGTGTTAGTGATGCAACATCGCAAGTACGCAATTGCGTGATGCTGCTGACGTTGAAAGGTGATTTTTATACATCCTGGGTTGTGAAAATTTTCAGGTGTATGGCGTCCGACAGCGCATGATCATCGCCTTTTTTTTTCTCTGCAGGGGGGGGGGGTAAAGATTTCTCAAATATCTCTTTGCTGGATGAACAGTGGAAGTTCCATCAAGTAAATGCAATCGGAAATATACAAATTACTTATTATCAGGTGGCCGGCTAAGTAAATATGTCTACGTCCCGGTGTTTGCACCTCGAAAATCCAAAAGATTTAACATTTATTCTCTTCCGCCATGTATTACTTTCTGGTTTCACTGCAATAGCGAGGCCGTCTGAATATTGTGATGAACGTAGAACAGCGGACCGAGGGGCAGTTTATGGCGTGCAATCTAGAGTTGCTACAGCAGTCAGAAGGTTAGAGAGAGAGAGAGAGAGAGAGAGAGAGAAGAGAGAGAGAGAGAGAGAGAGAGAAGAAACGCGGAGCATCAAACAACAAAATTAAAAATTTACACTGTGCGAGTATATATGACGCCAGATGACTGCCATTTTGCAGAGGTTCTAAGTACAGGGAATAGACTTTCTGCCGAATTAAATTGTTTTCTCAGCTCCTTGAAGAGTTACAACTGCAGATACTGAGACACGATGCAGAATATGAGGAAGAGATCACTGATGCATATCAAAACGTTAGCCAAGACTTACGAAAAATCAAAAGGAGCATAATGTCTGAACTACGCGGTGTTTTAACCTGACCAAAGAAGTGTCTTGTAGAGTGAAGAAGCGTCGTGTTTAGCAAGGCAAATTTTTTGGCAGTAAAGTTTTTTTCCGTCAGTATATATATATCAAGTGACTTTATTTAAAGCTGTCTTAACTGAAATAAAAAACACCTGGTATTTTAATGAATTTTTTGAATAGAGCTGGGAAGAGGATTACTTCAGCGTATTACAATGATTAACACGGAATTTTACAATTCATGGTTATTTGTTTTCATTAGCTTAATATAGTAGCTATTTTCTTGGCCCTGATAAAAGCAATGTATAGCCGAAAGTAGCGGGCACTAGGGGTAATAATTTTACTACATTCAATTTTGCTTTTCTGGTATATATTAAATGTCATACAACAACAACAAAAGCAAGCACTGGCCACATCTTTTATACAACCAGAATTTAATGTCATTAGTTGAGAGTTTTCGCGTTTCGATGCCACAAAATTTCTCAAGTGTCTGGTAGAATCAGCGGTGGCTCAGGCAGTTAAAGCCAACCTCCTCTCGTCTGCTTGGTTTAGAAAAGTGTGATACTGTCTGGGGTGGATGCTGTATGTTCTGACGCAATGATATGCTTCTATAAATTTAATTATTCGCACTAATGAACTGATTTATACGAAATATTGAATAATTTATTTGCAAGTGCACGAGTGAAAATCGGTTGGACGGGCTATGGTTTCAGGAGCTGTACCGATGTATAGGATCGGTGCAGCTGACTACCGTTGCAGATCTTTACAAATGTTTTGGAAAATATCAGTAGCCAGGTAAAGATTGGATTATTCTAAAATGGATATGGCAAAATAAAAGTGCAGGAAAAAGCGTATGAATTAGAGACAGATGGTAAGTGAAAAAAGCAGAATAAAGCATCAGATATACGAAATAAGCACGGAAAGAACAATATTAACGTCGATATAATTAGTTTTTTTCTGTTCTCCTCCAGGAAACATTATAGCGGATAACTGGTCTGCCATGTCGGCTTCTTTTGCTGTGATGTTCAAACACACACACACACCTCACCAAAATAATTCCGGCGAGCTTTTTACAAAACAACAAAAAAGGGAGATAACTATATCTCTGGTTGAATCCTCGATCTCTTTTGTGCCAAACCATTCTTTTGGGGCCTAAACTCCGTATTACGCCTCGCTGTCAATTATATTACATCTTTCGTTCTCTCTGTTTCTGTTTCCTACATCTTCGTTAGAGAAGACATGCAGCAGTCAATCATTGTTT
>JACATO010000306.1:745000-750000 GCA_018389105.1 Nautilus pompilius | reverse complement strand
TATTACGTTTATAGACAATTTATTCTGATTTTTTTCCGTCTTGTACCTAGATTCTATTTCTTTAATTTACTTTTTCACGCGATCATTTATTTCTTCTCTTAATCAAAACAGTTATCTAACGAAACGCACTCCCTACTTTCCCATACAATTAATCACGCCCTTATTTAGCAATGAATAAAATATTCAACGTCTGCCTTAAGTTCCTTTCTTATCTACAGTCTCATCGCGCGCACTTAATGCGGGCTACTGTTCCAGATAATACGCGTGCGTCTCACCGGTTTTTCTCTTCATGCATGCGGGTTAGAACACCCAGACTTATATAAATTAGGTCACTAAAAAACTTTAACACGGCTTATAAGCATGACTAGGTGTTCCTGGTGCTTGACGGTAACCGGAAAAAATTAAAAGTTCGCACAAAAGTTGCTTTCATATTGGCTTCTAAAATATGACGAGCTACTTTATCTCATGAAAGATATATTGTATTGGATAGAGATCCCGAGAGGGCAGGAAGATTTTATAGTTTATGATCGATCAATATCTTCAGTGAAAAGTTCTTATAAGTTGAGGTCATTAGGATTTGCTTCAAATACAATTGGTCACTCTACATTATTATTATTATTATTATTATTATTATTATTATTATTATATTATTATTATTATTATTATTATTATTATTATTAGTCGGAAATTTAAGTTTGCGGTTAGTTCAAATTCTGTATTCAATTCTACTTGCTAAATATCTCAAACTTGATGTCTGTCCCATCCAAATTAACCACACAGACAGCAACATCGTTAATCCCAAAACAAGTGGCATTAAGAGTACAAATTAACCGCTGTTAATTACGAACTAACTTACACGTAATCAGCGACTGACTGACTGTCGCTTCAGAGCCAACCACTCGCTCAAAATATACGAAGACATTGAAAGAAAACTGTCTGCTTGCTGAAGTGTCGGTCGGCTGATTGAGTTTCGTTACTGTCACCGATCGTATGTGAAGTCCCGGCTGGACACAGACTACGCTGTCCCTGAAAAGCACGACCACTGTCCAGCTATGGTCAACAATTAATCACTGAGAATTTAGGAAATTGAGAGTGAGTGACCACCGGTAGTGTCATTGCGTGCTGTGTATGGAAAGCTCTAGTTCCTTCAAACAGCCACCTGGAAGAAGAGTTTGGTATTATCTCGCAATTATGAGACACACTCCGACCAGCGGGTGGCGGATGTCGGTCAGCGAGTGATCATCCACTATGGAAATTCATGCACTAGACGCCATCTTGCAGTTACGACTCATTTAAAACGAAAGCGATGGCGTCCGTGCAAGGAGATCCGCAGTGAATCGACCTGGGTTTGCAAAAATCATGTCATTTACGCTACGTATGAGATAATTCACTTATTCACTGCCCTATTCGCCCTATGCCCACCTTTCTTGAACAAAAATTTACTTCCTAAAAAATAAAAGTGTACAAACTGTTGTATATTTATCTGCCACTTTACTTACTTTAATATAACCTGGCTTATTTGTTAATTAATTTTGTAATTATTAGCATCAGTAGCACCGATATATTGTTTTCTTTATACTGAGAGTATTGGTCTCAATGGATCGTTTTTCGCAGCGAATAATGGCGAGAGTGACTTTATGTAAGAATGGTAAAGAAAAATGTACAAACAACAAGGGAGGTAATTAACTAAACGCTTAATATTCCCCAATACACCTTTTTCGTCAGTTACAAAAAACGGCATAACAAATTTTTTTGGTTCAATGTCACAGAATTATAAGTGTAAAGAATTTATTACTGTAGTGTACTTGATGCACATGGTTTTCTTTGTATATGCACCTATTTTTGGGGTGAAGATTTTAAAAAGTTAACAAAAGAAATTGTTAGATATTTAGCATTCTTAGAGTTCTTTTTTTTTATATTCTAAAGTGTATATATTCTCTCCTCTCTCTCTCTCTCCTCTCTCTCTCTCTCTCTCTCTCTCTCTCTCTCTCTCTCTCTCTCTCTCTCTGTTTTCCTCCAGCGGAACAAAACCAGAGTCAGAATATGCTAACAACACAAACTGCTTTGTTTACGCTCCATTTTCGTAGTTTACTAGCCAAAATAATACATTAATACGCCCATAAAAGCGCAGAAATATTTTAACAAACGAATTAGCTAAGAAAATGTTAAAAGTGACAGAGCCAAATATCTAATAATTAGAATATTTATTAAAAATGCCTCCCCCCACAAAGAAAAGAGAAGAGAAGCTTCTTCTCCTTAGGCAGAGGAACCCAGTGACACTTTTTAGTTCACGAGAATAAAATTAAATAACTATAATTGTAAAAAACATATTTATTAATTTGTAAAAAAAACGACCTGGTTCAGACTTTAAAAGAATTATTTTGACAGTACGGAAATACTGACATTTGTCAAATATCAGGTAGATAGGGTGATATTTTAAGGTTCATGTTTCTTCAATATTTTTCTGTTACTACTGAAAAGGCCAGGAAACAGAACCAAGAGCAGCATCCTACTAACACGTTTGGTCTGGAAGCTGATTGACTTGTACACCTGTGGTTTTATATTTACGTAGTTGGAGTCGCTTACCAAATGATTTAGTCAGTATAAGTCAAGCTACACTTAAACAATTACTAATTGAGAAGAATTTTGGTAAATTCTGTAGTTTAACATTCTGTATACCGCGTCAGTTTTTACCCTACTTACACAACCCCAGCCCGTAATCAATAGTTAGTATTTTTGCTGAACTGACTGTATAATTATATCTTCCAGTAAAGATTTCTTCTCTCACTTTTTAAAAGAAACATGATCTCCATTTAATTAGTTATTACAATAGTTCTATTTCTCCTCGTCGAGACCAGTCAAGACCACCACACGGAGAGACTCCAGCCAAACAATTCGTCTTCTCTCTCCCCACGACTTTTCCCACTCCTTCCTTTCCGTCTTTCTGCTTTTTATTCTCCCAACTGCCCGCTAAATGTACATCCACATCCAGCTGCTGCAGACCCATTTAGCTCTAGCCACAGCTTTTCATATATTTTCTGCTTTGCTGCTCATAATTAGAAAACTTGGAAAATTTCCCCGAAAGGAATTCGTCAAGCAGATGCGGAAATAAATTCTATTTAATATCTTTTATTGCTGTTTCCGTCTCACTGCTTGATTTCTACGTTGCACGCGTGGAATATATCAATCATATCAATCGGTGTAAGCGTTCAACATAAATTACAGGTAACTAACCCTAATAACAACAACAAAATTAACAATGACAATAATAAAAATAAAAATCTCTCTCCAGAAAAGACAAATTTTCTCTCTTCAAAGTCGATAGATTTCTTGATAGGACACACGTCAGACAGAAAATGTGTTTACCTGTCTGAAAGGAGTAGAAAGAAGAAAAATGAAAGACTTACCTGAGAGGCATAGGGGTCGTTTTACGCTCTGTTTGCTTGCTCAGTGAACGGTGAGAGAAAAATGAAATAATTTTTCTTTTAACAGAAATCAACGAGATGAAAAATGGTAGAAAACACGAAGTAGATTTTAATAATTTTGAAACCGATGAGCGATCACAGAGCGAGAAGAAAAGGTAGACATAACCAAGAAGAAAAGAAAGTACAAAATGAAATCAGGTGAAGTATAAATTAAAGGTGTTCTAATAATAATAAAGAAAGAAACATGAGTATAAATAAAGTCATGCAGAGTAAAAAAAAAAAACAACAAAAAACCAAACAAAACAACAACATAAGTTATAAAGGTAGGTAGGGGAAATATATAGGTACACGGACGATGTTGGAACACAGAGAGAAAGAAGCAAAACGTTTGCGAGGATTGAAGATCTGAATCTTGTTTACCTGTGGAGATAAATGTCTTCCTACTGTACAGGCCGATGACTTGGATATACAGCTTACATTGGATTACACGCGGAAAAGTTCGACTTTGTGGAAAGAGAAACAGAGAAGATAGATTTCAAAAAAAAGTAAGAATTTAGATAATGTTATAGTTGTGTTAAGGCGAAGATGACGCCTGGAGGAGGGATTGAAAGTTTGTTGAGTGATCGTTATCTTGACTGATAAAAGGTGAACGACGTCTCGGAGGGTAGACATAATAGCGGAGCTCGGGTTGGCATGAGAAAACTGTAAATGGAGACATACGATTGACAGGAGATAAAATCAGAGCAGCCGTTATAGATGGGAAAAACGAAGAACAACATACAAACGCTTCCAAAAATAATAAAGAAGCGAAGAATGAAGCTTATCACGTGATATAGTCGACAGATTTAAATGAAATACAAGAATTTCAAAAAATCAACGTTTGTATATAGGATGGAATATGTCTTCAAGAAAATACATTTGCTGGATATGGGAAAAAAAAACAATCGGAACATAGGCAACTCGTTAATGTCTACCACCGTATCGATTACAAGATAAATTTATATGTAAATACGTAACTACACACACACACACACACACACACACACACACACACACATATATATAATAGAGAAGAGGTATCAACAATAGGTTACATTAGCAACTGTCAACTGATAATAAAAGAAATGTTTGTGAACGAATAGGAGAGAATTGTGTGCGTCACAAAATAGGATAAAGGGAAACAGAAAACAACTTTAAAAATGAATAAAAAGAGATAAAATACAAATAAATAGAAATATAATACAGGTAAAAAATTGTGAGATGAAATAAAAATGACGCACAAAGTGAAAAGTAGAAAGCGACAGAGCCAAAGAAATGCAAAGTGGCGGACGGGTCGATGCTGGTGGTGAGCTAAAACAGAATATATAAATAAAAATTTTAAAAATAGGTGCAAATAAAAAATATATGCGACAGAACGGGTAGGAGGAAAGGGGAGATGAAGAAGTTAGAAACTTGCATCGTTCAGATTTGAAACAAGTTTGGATAAAGGTAAATACGAAAATTGTAAATTCTACTTGAAATAAAACTCAGACAAGTAAAAATAAACGGTTCCGAGGAGATTAAAAAAGACATGAA
>JACATO010000306.1:665000-740000 GCA_018389105.1 Nautilus pompilius | reverse complement strand
TGCTAATAACATATATATTTTTTTTTCTGAGAGTTGTACATAAAAACTTTATTCCTGTGATCAATTAAGGGATCTTACGTCCGCTTCTCGCCTGTACAATGCATTGAGAGAGAGAGAGAGAGAGAGAGAGAGAGAGAGAGAGAGAGAGAGAGAGAGAGAGAGAGAGAGGAGAGAGAGAGAGAGAGATGGAGAGAGAGAGAGAAGGAGCAAACAGCAGACAGGACACATTAAAAGAAACTGATATTTCAACAAGATAAGGCCGTATGTTTTTACTTTGTTATCTATGTGCCAACGGTCACGTGTATACCTTTCGTTGCCGACACTTTTGTCACTATTTTCCTTCATGATGAATTGAATACAGTTACAGATTCTTAGTTTAAGTACAAAATATTGTACTTTTGAAATGCACTCTGTCGTACGCACGACTATTATTTGTAATCGGTCAATATTAATTTTGATTTTTTTTCAATATTGTACAATAAATGAAAAAGATATTTCGAGGAATTTTATCATCGAGCTGTTGTCTTGTGAGACGCAATAAGCATTTTATGTCCGTGATAATTCTGTTCTGCTTAATAAAGTTTCTGATATTTAGCGGACGGCCTGGACTCCGCAATCGCTGATTGGTTGGCTTACAATCTACGTCACGTGTTTGTTTTTAAGTTTGCTAAATTAATCATTGGAGTGATTACAAATGAAAACTTAATTTAGAAAAAAGAAAAACTAAAAAAAAAAAACAAACTCAGCCACCAATTTTACGTTAGACTAAAACTTGGAAAGCAAACATCGAGCTACAGTCAGATGATCACATAAGTGTGGAATTTCGAGCATGCATAAAATAGTTTTCTGGTAAACTATAACGCGCATAACGTATGGCGCAAGGGAGGTAACTCGCACCAACTATGCTTTAATATTATTCATTTAAATGAAATAGCGAAATTGCAGTTTGATAACTTAAATGTAAAAACTGAGTTCAATAAAAAAATGTTAATTATATTCTGCTTGCCATTTTTCAAAAAAAGAAAAATGTGAAGCAAAAACAGCTCAAGTTCTGTTATCTAAAAGTGGAGCAAGTTCAGTTTTCCTGATCACTTTATTGTGACTTCGAAATACTTAGCAATAGATTTTGATCTGTTTGCACCTTTTTCTAAAACAGTTAGAGAGCAAAGAAAAACATTTTAAATTAAAAACTGTAACATTAAATTTAAAAAAAAAAATACGGATACGTGGTTTTTCTTTATCGCTTGTTTTATCGCAAAACAGGATATCAGAATAATCACGTGCGCATTACATTAACCAAAACTGTCTTTGATTGATGCCGGCTTTGTGTCTTTCTGTTCTGGTGTCATTATTGTTGTAGCGCTTGCAGTCCTGCTGAGATTTCCATCTCTTCAAATAGCCATTGATAAAGCTAAACAAGAATACTACTAAACAAAGGCATAAATTTAGGTAAAGTTGACAACACACACACACACACACACACACACACACACACACGCACACACGCACACACACGCATATAGAAGAAACTTCGCACTTGCGTAATTAAAAACAACAAACACGAAAATATTTCAAAGTTTCCATTTAAGCGTAACGCGTATGTGTGTGTGTGTGTGTGTGTGGCGAGTGTTCCTCCATACGGCTGTATTTCAGATGTCTGCATGCTGTATCTATCACCCCGCAGTAATCACGTGATATGAACACTAAATCTAACTGACAAACGCTAAGACACCCTCCCCAATTCAGTTCATAGCTCCCAAAATGCAAGTATTAAAAAAACCAAACAAACTCGCAAGTGAGACATTAGAGTTAAATGTTTAGAGCCCTGCTGCCCGATTCATAAAGTTTGGTTTAGATAGCTCTCTACACCGTCACATGCTTTCAGTTATTAACAAAACAAAATTCAAAAATCAAAACTGTGTAGACAGACGAATTACACGCTATCGTTCACAGTATGCAATGCTTAACAAATAAAACAAAGCTCGGTTGTGTCATGAGATGTTATTCGTCATCTCTTTCCAGTATACATTTATCACGCCTTCAAACAGCCCCACTAAGTTACCCCATTATATCTATGACCACCTATACTGTCAGACTTCACTCGACCACACCGCAAGCTACCATTCTTACCCTTTACCTGTATTATAACTGCAAAGCTATTTTCCTCGTGGGTATTTAACGTAAACCCAGAACAGTGCTCCAACATAAATAGCACACAGTACTTTGTGTGCGGAAACTCGACAGAAACAAAAAGAAAAGGAACAAAAGTTTTGCCGGCTCCGATATCTAGAATAGGGCTCTGTTCACATGAAGCTCAGCCATTTACAATTTGTTTCATGGTACAGACAGACGCCAGGACAGTTGTTTGAGACAGGTTTTATACGTTCGAATAATTTCTTATGGCTGTAGTTTGACAATGTACTGCTTCCGCCCCTTTTAGCTTTCCCAAAGTGGAGGACTGGACCCCCAAGACTCTCTAAGGTGAGCGCGAGCACATTCTCAGCTGCTCGGGAAAATAACTTTGGCGACTTCAAAAAGCAGTCGCACTTGGATACCCGAGCTTATCGGTGGCCCGTCAAACAGGTTAGGGGCTAAACCCCGGCTAATGATACGAGAGAATTTAGCGGTGGGTAGATCCGCTCCAATCAGCCTTCTGTCTCACCGAGCATCAACAAACAAATCCATGCGCGCAACAGAAAAAGACAACGAAACATAAAATAGGTCATTTTCACCACAGCAGGCCAGATGAATGGATGAGTCGAACCAATCACTACCCGGGTGTTCATCTGTTTACACGAGAATACGTCACTCTTACTTTCTTACGGTATTCGGCGCGTGACGCTCGCTAACTTAGTACGCACGGCACGTGGACTCGATTTAAATATCTGCTCGCTAAATTATCGTCACCTGGTCGAATTTTCGCTCGTCTATAGTCGCGGACGAATCCAGGTATTCACTAAATAAAAGATCAAAGGCGTCGCCTCTTACCTTTAATGACGCTTCTCTGGCGTCGAGTTTCAGCCCGTGAAAAGAATAGGAAAAATAAAGAAAGAAAATTAAATTCGAATTTCAAGAACAACAACAACAACAACAACAACAACAACAACAAAATTAAATTATCTTTACGGTTCAGCAGTCTTGTTTGCTGGTATCAACCCATGAATTCAACTGCAAAAATGATTAATTCCTTTCCTTTTGTATTTTAAATCAACTTCTCGCCGTGTGTGGTATTTTCTACTTTTTTTCATCTTTAAAAAGCTTTTGGGGTTTTTTTCAATGTTTTTTCTATATTTAGTTTCTTTATTACTTTTAGTAATTTACATATTGACAGAACGTTTGAGTTTTATTTCTTTTATTGCTTATTGTGAGATATTTAATTCGTTCCTGCTCTATCTCTTTATCCCAATGCTACAAGACTGCCCTTGTTTCAGTCTTCTACTTATTATTTTCCTTACTTTCTAATTTACTAATTTATTCCATTTTATTTACGTTTACATCCATAATCATTTCTTTCTATTTATTCTTTACGTTAAACCTTTCATGCATTCTTGGCTTGCTCTCTCTCCGTTCTTCAGACCTCCATCGTTCGTTTCATTCTCTACGACTTTACGTCATTTCAGTAGTGATACTACCACAATATGGCTGATCCTCCCATCTGTACAAAAGGTACTGATACAGTGCAGCGCCCTCTTTCGATCAAAAAGAAAATATAAGCTATTTTGTTAAAATCTGTACTGATGGAAATAAATGGCAGTGATATCAGTACATATCATTATTTAAAAAGTTTTATTTTTTGTTGTTGTCGTTGTGTTATTCTTTTGTACCGTACGCCAGTCTCAACAGCGGAGACAACTCTGTTGAGAGCGCCGTGGCTATTCGCTAGAGAAAATTGTCTTCTCGCGTTTTAGATATGGGAGGAAACCCACGCGCTACCTGGTGAAGAAGAGAGAGAAAATACCAAGTCAGGTCGGAAGGTACGCCAGACCGAGCCGACCATTTGTTCTAGCCACCAGACGCTCCAAAGTCACATCTTTCATCTCATTTTTATTCCTTATCGTCTCTCCTATACATTCAGAATAACAAAACCAAGTGTATTGTTTTAGAATGCATAATACAGACAGCCATTTTTTTTTTAAAAACTCAGACCTGAAAATAGATCGGGAATAGTTCCTAAGCCGTATGCACACTTATAAAGTTAAAATCTAAGGAGAAAGGAAAAAAAGAAAAGCAAAGCAGGTATCTTTTTTATCTGTTTGAAAAAAGAGTTGTAAGGATTATATCAATTTCTTTAAATAACACTATCACAAAGATGTCGGCAGTAAAATTATACATTTGCAAGGCAACTAAAAAACCAGACGCAGCTGAAGAGAAGTTTACTTATTAATTTAGCGTAGTTAAACCTTTTACAAAATAAATTCACCAAATGTACAGGAAAAACTTAATCCATTTGTGAATTACCGAGAAGCTTTGAAATGTTCAGGATCCGATAAATGTACAAGAAAGGGTATTAAGCCACAAAATCATCGACTATTATCAGCAACCATCCTTGTGCGATCTGACATAAGCGCTATTATTGCGACAAATTTCTACTCACAGAAGTCTCGCTTGTAACAGCATCTGCATGATGAACGTTAATTTACAGTGGTATGTAAATAACTGTGCAGGCAGTTTCACAATTAACCGGAAATAATGTTATGATGGAGGGCTAATCACAGAAAACAAAAACAACGATTCAAATTGCGCAAGTTTCAGAAAAAACTTACATGATTTAAAGATAGTCGACAATATTCATTTTATCCCTTTCTTCATCCATATATTTGTATCTAGATCCTCATCCAGTCTATTAATCAGAGAGGCGGGCACCATCCGGGCCCCTTCTAGGAAATTTTGGTATTAACTGCCAAGCTTGCATTATGTTGATAAAAAATGCTAAAAAGTCTATGATATGAACATTTAAATACATAAACACTATATATCGTATTATCTTTTTTGCTGTCAGACATCTCAGTTCAGTGAATTCCTGAAATGAAATTAGAGAAAATTATTGTAATAAATGCAATGGTGAAGATTAAGCTTTGTGAAGAAATCTACGTTTTAACAGTCCACTCACTAGTACGCACACAGTCATATCAGCTGAGCTAAGTTGTATACATCCAGCTTCATTTAGTTGTGATTTGGTATTTAAATAATTGACCAACTTTAGCCCGGTTGGATTAGGATGGGAGGAGAAGATCGACCACCCACAGCGCAAGGTAGTTTTAAAAACATGAAGAGATCTCACAGAATTCTTTAGCGATTGTAAAGGTTGCCATCTGACGGATTAGTAACAGGTAATGAATAGATTATCTTGAGCAGACACTTTATTAAGAAACAAGCTGGTTTCAATTCTCTCTCTCTCTCTCTCTCTCTCTCTCTCTCTCTCTCTCTCTCTCTCTCTCTCTCTCTCTCTCTCTCTCTCAACTAATAACGCCATGGAAATAGCATTCATTTTATTCCAGATCACAAAACCTGGCTAAAACCCAGTACCATGACCACTACTCAGCAAATCTGCCGCGATTTCATGAGTGTTGCTGCTGAAGAGCTGCGTGCGACTTCCAAACGGCTTATCTACGGCGCGCAGAAATATTTTAAATCTTCGTAGAATTTAACTTCCACTGACAAATTATCGCTGTGTATGTTTGTCGTTAGAGTCCCACACACTAAAATATAACGGTGTAGTGTTTGTTCATTGCCAGCCATCGTGAAACAACTGAAAACTCCCTGCTGATGTTTTAGTAAACCGGTATCTCTGAATAACTGCGTTAATATTTATTCATCGGGCACATACTTCTATTCGGCCTACTGTTTGACAACTGGAGAGTCTTACCCTGGTTAATAAGAGTGTTAGTTAAACAGTAGAATCATAGCCAGAAATTGATGATACAAGTTAATGTGGAATTTACATAGAATAACATGGTGGGTACACCATCAAAACTAGGCAATAATTAATGCTTAACTTGTTCAATAAGTATAACTATATTTTTCTTTAAAATAAAATCTAATTAAAGCTCAACATTTTTCTATAAAATTAAAAAAAGCCAAATTTTTGGTAAAAAAGGTGTGAAGTCCACGTGTACTACTGGAAAAAAGACAAAAATTCGGAGGGGCAGTATGTTTACGGCACATAGAGTCGTTTCTTTACCTATTGTTTGGCCGCATATAAGGTCTTCTGTACCAGTGCTCGACAACCTGTGGTAATTCTTTGTCCTTACCCTCCATCCCTTTCCATCATTGTATGCAAGCTGGTGCCTTTCTTAACCTGTGCTGTATGGTGAAAGTAGCCAATGTAGTGAATAGACGGACCCAGCAATTGTTGTTGAGTGACGATACATACCTCCACCCACTCTTTGCCTACTTTACCAAACTAGAACGACTCATCTTAGTCACGTGCTCAAAGCGTGCGCTCACGTGGCAACAGCTTTGTTACTGATAAACGGACAGGTAGACAGCCACGAAGACTCAATACCGAGAAAACTTAATAGGCGCTTACAGGAATATATTTTAAACAGGTAGATGTCTTAGCAATCACAATGTTTGGTGTACTCTAAATATTTTTTAAACCTTAGCGAGCCATCTGACTGAGGTTCAAACTCATACCATGAATATCTTTTTGAAAAATATCTAGGTGCTTGGTCACCATAAATTAATTGACGTAACCTGGTTATTTGGTGGTAAATTGACTGATTATAAACAATTTTATACAATTTTTTTTGTTTTGTTGTTTTGGGCTTGTAATCAAAAGAAATCAAAAATGGTATTTTATTGCTATATATTCTCTGATTGCTATATTGAATGTTTAGTTGACATGAATGGCAGCAGCATCTGTCAGTATTTTTTTTACATTTTGAAAGTTAAGAAGAAGAGTTTTTATTATTGACTTCAGAAATTACAGCATTATATATGTTTGAAAAAAACTCCTTGGATTCATGTGAAAAGTTACTTTAAATGTGTGCTTCTAAAATCTGTACCTTAATTTTAAATATATCAAATAGAATTTAGTTGTCATTTCACTTGCTTGTTTTCTTTTTAGAGCTGTCGTCTGTATAATTCTGATAAACATATAAGTTCCTTTACCTTGCCATGACAGAACTCTCAAGAGCGCAGACAAAACCTAGGACGGACCTTTAAAATGTCTCGAGAGGGGAAATCTTCCCTAAGAGCCAAATTCTTTGGCGACACATGACTTCCTCAAACTCGGAGCTATTTCTAATCGATTTTGACGTTTGAGCAGTAGACACGATTCGCTGAGCCAGCCACCGCCTTGTTCACTTCGGAAAGAAATGGCCGACAAGAAGAGCCAATAAGCCTTTCTGTTCCTTAAGGAAGGACTCCTAACAGCCTCTTGTCTTCTTGAAATCATTCAGGCTAATTCATGGGCTTTACTTTATTTTTTCTCTAACAAGATGATACGGCTTTGTGCGAATTTTCTATTTTTTCTAACATTCCACTGTGTTTTTTCCATTGTTGAAGGTTGAAGAACAACTCTCACTCTTTCTCTACGTCTTTGTCCTTTGTGCGCGCGCGCAGGTGGGTGTTACTTCTTGTTTTTCGCTAGATCATTAACATTAGAAAATGCACAATCTCTTTGAATATATAAAACCCTAACCTTCCTTTCATAGCAGAGTAAAAACACAAGCGACTTTTAATTTTTTTGTTTGCCAAATGATGCAAATTTTGATGACTTTAAATAAAATATATTTATTATTATTATTATTATTATTATTATTATTATTATTATTATTATTATTATTATTATTATTATTATTATTATTATTATTATTATTATTATTATTATAGAGGAATTTCGAAAACAGTTTCTCTTATACAACCAGGTTGCTCTATATTTTCATTACTCATTATGTTTCATCAAATTTAACTTTGCCATTATAATACTAAACCGTTGTCTTTACTCACCTTCAGTTTTAGACTAACTAATGTCAAATAAAAATTGACGGACCGTAAAACAACGTGGAGTGAATAAAATATAAACCTATATCAAGCACAAGGACATGCAACAAAGTGAGTCTAATATTACAAAAATATATGATATGTATGTTAAACTACAAAACATTTGGCAAAGATTAAGGTTTGAATTTCGTTTATCTTACTGATTAGTGAGGAACACGTACAGGTAAGTAAACTGACCAATTAACAGTGATTCTGTACTGAAGCCAACCAAGAATGCAGACCAATTAAGATAAACAAATAAATTAAAAGATAAATATTAGTAATGTGATTTTTATTAGTGGTGCTTATTTCTATACTGGTTCATTTACAAATATTCTAACCGTGAGCTATTTTTAGGCAGTTTTTTTATTTAACCGTCAGTCCCTCTTGTTTACTGGGATGTGTTACAATGGCACTACCCCGCACCGATTTAACTCCGGAACTTACCATGGTAAATGAAGCAATGTGCGAAATAGGTTTTACCTGTAACATTAGCATGTGTGCGATCTAAACCATTATCAGCGAACATAACTGTGCGAAAGACCTGGTACACATTCAGTCTTTCTCCACGTGTCGTTGAAAATTACGCGCACGTGAATATTGTTAAAAGTTTTTGAAATTCTCACAATAATTGTATTAATGGAAATAGAAATTAAAAAAGACTAAAAATGTCACTAGACCTCAAGCTAAAAGTTTAACCGTATTTTACTTTTGAACCTTAGCGATCTCTGTTCTTGTTTCCGATCCTTGGAGTGGTGTAGAAAGAATATTTACTACTGGATTCAGATTTTTATCCTAGACTTTTGCTTGATTACTTTTCTGTAGCCAGTCTGTCATCTTGTTCCGACTAATTCACCAAGCTTGCGGCTTCGTTATTGGCTTTCATCCAAGTTACTTTTATTTCATGAAAAAAGTGTTTTTTTTTATGACATTGCAGCTTTCTGTGTCCGTAAAGATATACTTAAAAATAGATTTAAAACGAATAGAGAAAAATTGTATTTTAGTTCAATAAAAAAATAAAGAAAAGAATCTTAATGTTGTTTTTCTTCTCCTTTTTCTTTACGTCACTTCTGACAGCCTGCTGTTTATTTAACACATATATACGTATTCAGTTTTTTAATTGTTTACGTCAAAACAAACAAAATATACAAAGACAAAAATAATCATTTTGTATGATTCTATACGACTTTATTACTTTCAGTAACGTTGAGCAATTTTGTTTTTGATACTGTAGTGTATACCACAGAATTTATTTATTTCAATTGATAAATAAGTACAGCTCCGAAAGAATAGATGATTTACAAAGAGAAATGATTAACGAGTTGTATTGTATTTGGTTCTTTCTAACCTGATAGACAGACAGATAAATAGATCGACTGATAGATATACAGACATAAATCAACTGACTGATCAACAAACAGACAAAATGTCAACAGCGAGCGCACTCGCTATCGATCTCCTCGAGGCAATGATGTCTTCCTTTTAAAAACGTCTGTTTAAAAAGTCATGTCGGAACCGGCCAGCAGTTAGCAAGATCGTACTACATCTCGTTGAATGACAGAGCAGCAAATACCCTTAATTTTTATAATTATATTTTTAATATCAGCACGTTGATTGACAGCTGTCAAGATCATACGTTTCTACTGTCAGTTTTCTAGACCTTTGGATTAGCAAATTTCAGGATGTTTAACACCGAAACAAGAAACCAATAAACACTGCGCAAGTGACTTTTATCACTAAATACTAAATCATTCCTAAACACCAACAGCGATTAGAAATGCACTCATAGCAAATTATAAAATCGTTCAGCTTACAAGCGAGATTTGCCTTATGATCACTAGTAAATATTTCCCTTACATGTTTGTTATTCCCTTGCAGTTTCACACTAAATAAATAAATACAAAACAGTCTGCAATCGGTCTTTGACTAACTATTATAAAACGCCGATAACTACCGATATGCGTTATACCACGAGGCTCACTTTATAAAGGGGCGGTAACTCATGGACATGAATTTTAGCTCATATGGTCTACTAGGGAGGGCCTATAATTTCAGCTAATAGTTACTAGGTTCAGAGATAACATGAGCCATTATTCCAGTCGATAATTCACTCAGACAATAGCTTTTACAAGACAAGCTTACAGAGAAATGGCTTTCGTATCTCCTGTTTCTGAGCTGCCTTAATACTTTTAAACCCAATTCTATTGTAGATGTGTTAGATAAGAAGCAAATCTAATGATGTTGAATATTGATCACTTGCGTCATTATCGAGTTGTCTCTGTTTATGGATCTGCTCTACGTGGGAGCTGGAAGCGATAACTGATCAGGCTACACATTCCATCCACCTGCTCTACTCCCGTCCTTTCTACCGCCTGTTTTCACAAATAGAACTTTCCAGAATCCACCAACAGCCGCCGCGAGCAAAGAAATCGTAGAATGTTGTGCTTGAGAGAAAGAGAGAAAGTCAGCGGAATAGGAATAAAATCGAGGCTGCTTGCGTAGTATACGCTAAGTTAAAAATACTTGCTAGTTGTACATTTTAGACACGGGTTCAGCGTGTATCAGATTAACTTATATCTTTATGGAATAATAATTAAAAAAAAAACATTCGTCTTTCACATTTGTTTATAACTTTAAAAAACCCTTTACGGTAATTCCGTTTTACTCTGTATGCTGATCCTAATTTTCACTTTTTATTTTTTTAGTTTTAACCTATCGCTGTCATCTCCTAGCCTTAGGGAATGAAGCCCTTAACGAGACCCACTATTCATGATTAAAAATTAATGATCTAACCCTTAAAATGCTCAAATGGTTTGAATAACCGATGGTCAGTTTTTAGGATCGAGAAATTAACTGTATTGGTTTACAAATGCTTGGCTGATAATTTTCCATGTGACCAACGTGAGAATTATTTTTTAAAGAACCTTTTTGGGAATAAATTTTGCTTGAGTCAGGATTTATGGAGAATATGAAAGTATATAAGCCTAACTTAAATTAGTTATCAACAACACTGCAGAAGATATATAGAATTTATTATAAATTAAATATGCAGAAAAAGACTCAAAGCTTGCGGATCTGACATCTCAGAAAGAATAAACAAATTTTCAAGTTCTTTGTAATATTTTCACTGAGGTTTATTACTTTACAGAATTGTAAAACATTTCAATTAATTCTTAGGCGGAATATTCATTGGATTATTTAAATAAAATTTACAGTAAATTAAATACAAAAAAGTAATGATCGAGTATTAATTTTGAATGATTTATTTGGTTTACATTGCATATAACTGGAAATCAAAATAATTTATGCTGAACAGATTGACTTTCAACAGTATGGCAGACTTTGCTGTCTTGTGGCTCTTCGCTGCTTATCGTCTCACATCTTCAAGCTCTGATACTTTGCGGGCTCACACAGAAAAATACAAGTGTTTGTAAACTTTAAAAGAAGTTTACATGTTGGAATTAGTAGTACGGTCTGCATTTCGGTTTTGTCGGAGATCAAAGATAGGAAGAACTACAGGATATTTTATTGAGATTTGAAAATGGTAGGTAACAAGAATGGACAGGAAGGATTATGAGTCATTTAGTAGCCAAGCATCGTCTGAGGAATGTGGTTAAAATTTCTGCTGGTTTGACATTTTAGATGAAGTTGTAAGAGTTTACACTGTATTAATGTGTCTTCAGCTGTTACTTAAAAACCATCATCAGGGTGATCCAATAAAAGTTTAGGGGACAATGTCAAAATACAAACAAGGATTATTTGTAAAGGCAAAATAATGAACTAGAGTTAGAGCTATAGGTAGAGGGAAGATATAGAGTTAGAGATTAGAATTAAAAGTAAATTAAAAATATAGGGTTAGATTTTAGTTATGGTTATAGACACAGGGAAGATATAGGGTTAGGGTTAGAGCTAAAAGTTAATAAAAATATTGGATTATGGTTAAGGGTAGGAGATTAGGGGAAATATGAAGCTATAGCTATGTTTAGAGATTAAAGGAAAATAAGCGATTAAGGTAATGGTAATGGATAAAGAAGGAATAGGATTATGGTTATAGACAGAGGAGAGAGAAATAAGGTTAAGGTTGTGCACAGAATAGGGTTATAGGTGGGGGAGGAGTTAATGCGTTATTGTAGTAGAGAGATAAGGCTTCTGTCACAGTGATGATCCCTAAAAGGAGAAACCTGAAGCTATTAGCTCTACCAAGACTGATTTACTAATATTTTTTTATATAATTAAAAGTTGAGTCCCTTTCTGTCTCTAAAGTTATTTATAGAAAGTAATATCAAACAGGTATGTTTGTGAGAGAGATGTCATCTCCTGATTACCTGCTTCATCCAAAAAGCTGTGCACTGACAATATTTGTGAACGTTACTGACATTATGGACTGACCATTGCTTAATTCCCTTTTTTTCTTAAAGAACTTTCCAGAACCAAATTAATGCAGAAATTCTGATGTGAAATCCACTGATAGAGACGTTAAGTATTCAGCCAGTTTAAGGTTAGGGTAAGTTTTAGTTATACATTAGCAATTCAAAGATCTAGGGTTAGGGTAAAATAATCCCAGTGAGAGCTAGAACAGCTGGTGAACAGTGGACATGTGAGCGTACGTTTGCGGAATGATAAAAGATCAAACGTTTTAAAGTAGGACACGGTGTTGTTTACGAACTGTATACCGGAATAGGTAGGAACTGTTTATCTTGTCCTTCCGCTTACTACAACGACATTTACCTACTGTGAGTAGCAAGTTAGCTAAGCTGTCCCGCTTTACCTACGTTTGGTGATATTGGCACAGAAACTGACGATGGATCAAGGTAAACTCATTTGGAAAATGTCAGCTTCATTGAATGTTGATTTCGATATAAACATTAGTCATGTGTACAAAATGTTAACAGTGATGTGATATTTATGAAAGGTAAAGGATTAATTTGAACATTTCCTATCGCGATCAGCAATCTTTATTGTTGCTATAATACCTTGAAAAAAGACTTTTCGTGAGTGTAATGATGATTTTTGGATAGTGCAAGTGTCTGATGCTTCGGTGATACGTTGAAGTGAAACACCGATTCAAATCTACATTAAAAAAATAAAATAAACTTAGAAACCAAACAGGTCGCGGGTCCATGACCAGTTCAGGTTATTTGTACAATTCACAGGAAAAAAAAGATCCTCGAAACATTGGATCATCAGTTAGATTTATTTCTACTAATGAGATGAAAATATGGTCTAGCCCTAACCCTTTACTTTCAGTGAACGTCTACTCAAAAGAAATATGTACTTTTAGCATATCTATATCATAAGTATATGGCTAATTCTAGAAAAATAACAAGTTTACTGTTTATCTACATGTTACTCTGTCAGAGTACGTAGCAGGAGAACACAAATAACGTAAGATATCACACCTTCTTCAAAGGCTGTTAAAACAATAACAAGAACAAAAAATTATAAAACAGGATTTAAAAAAAAAACATCTAGATATGTAGAAGGTAAACAAATACGCCTGCAGTTTTAAGGTAGATATCAGAATTTATTTTTCAATTTAAAAGATATATCAAATAACACAGTAAATAGCTATGATATACTACAGTGTGCTACATTAGATGGGATGCTGAAGTGCAATCAAATTAACGTTACATTTGCGACGCACCGCAGAGCTCTTGACTGCTTTTAACGTACTACAACATTATATTGTGACCTGCCATGTTACACGTAGCAAAGCAGTTTTTCTCACTTTCGATGCTGTGACAATATGCACGCATTTAGAAGTGTATTTCTGTGTAGTGACATTTAACCACGAGCCTCTTGGTAGTGTCAACTAATTATGGACAGTTTATTTTAAAATTTTTTGAATGTAAAGACCACAAATGGCATTTAGCAGAGTCATCTAGAAGTGTAGGAGTTTATTTTAGTTTATTCATAAGTGCTGCTCTATAATGGATACACTGTCTGTGGTTAATTTATTACAGTATGGGAATATGTATGTTGTTACCCTTGTTTACTTTTATTAATGTATCGAATCCAAAGTTCTATTATTATTATTATTATTATTATTATTATTATTATTATTATTATTATTATTATTATTATTATTATTATTATTATTATTATTATTATTATTATTATTATTATTATTATTATTATTATTATTCTTATTATTATTATTATTATTATTATTATTATTATTATTATTATTATTAAATTCAAAATTGTGATCTAATCTTGTTTGATTCAAATTCTACCGTTATCTTATTTTGCTTCCTCTAGCCAGAAAAGACTTACCTGATAAACATACAAGTCGGGACTTTTCCCCCTTTTTAGCAAATATGAAGGCGATCCCATCTAACAGTAGAATGTAGCTTTTTCTCTGAATGTTATCAAACCGAAAAAAAAACTTATATTTAGCTTGTTAGAATGTTATCTCTTCTTATCTCCACATCTTATTATTCTTTACCATCTTTCAAGCTTTCCTTATTTTGCTATCGTTAACGCCTTTCTGTTGACTTCTTCCTCCAGTCTGACTCTTATTTCCCCATCTTTTGCTGAATTAATGTGTTGGTGTTTAATACTGACAAAACAAACTTTAATTTTGTACCCTACCGTTACAGCATAGATCTTATACATATTCAACCATAAATTATATTATGTTATATTGTTGAAGAGCTTCACACCTTTCTTCATAGTTAGAAAAAATCTATAACTTTTTTCAATTTCTTCTTCTTTTCAAATTAAATATAGATATTTGAATAAAACATCTGTTTGCCTTTTAAAATTGTTTATAAATCGAACAGTAAGCAAATGTTTTAACTGAGTAAGTAGGTAAACCTCCTGATATTCTTAAAATATTCCAGTTTTGTTTTTATAGATATACCTATTTCCGATCACATTTTTGTCTACCAACTCCGCTTATCATTTCACTCGCGTATCTATTTATATATATATTTTGTTCACCCCCCCCGGCTTTTTCGTCTGTCTGTATGTAAGTCGCTGCTATACAACCAAATTACCTCCATTATGTTTCTTTCTTTTAGTTATCTGTGAGCTTCCGAACCGCTCCAACAGATCTATCTATCTATCTATCGCCGTCGAACGGTTGAGAGTCGGGCAGGGCGCAGTACCGTTACGTCTCTATGGAGGCTACCCTAGTAGACCGACCGCACAACCCGATATAACAGACAAGATCGACACGAGGTGCCGCTCGAAGGTCAATCGCCTCGTCTCTTTTAAAAATTCGGGGGGGGGGATAGCGACAGTTACGACAGCCCACAGCCTCCCTCGCGTGATCGTTGTGGTGTGATTTGTGAAACAACATATCGGCGGCTCTGCAGACAGACTTCTTGCCGGTCTGCGCTTTCTTGTGGTTCACAGTCTGCTTCTCTCCCCGTCAACGAACTGGCAGCTCAAACTTAACGCGTTCGAGGAACGACGCTAGACAAAACAACAACAACAACAACAAATGTCTTCTGCAAACTAGCGGTTTCTTTTTTTTTGACAGGAGAATTGAAATACGAAAAAGGGAAACAAAAAATTCTACCCACCTTGAAGAGCACTGGGGTCTTCGTGCGTGGATCTGTCTAGGAAAGGGAGTCAGAAGCAATGACACTGTCCATAAATGATTCCTGCCGAACTTGACTGCCCGTATTGGAGGTGCTGTTGAGACTGAGCCGAGAAAAGGTTTGGAGAATGTTAGCAAAAATTTTGCTTCTTACTTCTGTCAATACCACACAAAGGAAGGACGGAAGTGGTCCCTCACTTCTTATCGCGTACCAGGGGGAGGGAGTGATCTATTTATTACCCCGGATGAATCCATAGGTTTGCCTCTCAATTGGACAACTCATATTAATTTTTTTTCTGCTTTAAATCAGTTTACCGTGAGCCCTTCCCTCCCCCTTATTCTAAATTCTGTTATTTTAATTGTCACTTTAATGTTTTCAAATACTACTGAGGAAAATTAAATATTTAATTTCTAGATTTTATTTTACCATTTTGGAGCGAACGTTTCGGCGGCTGAAAGTTATTTACAGGGATTATTCTAATTTACCTCAGATCAACATGACATTGATGTTGCTGCGATCACGCCATCATCTTTTCCAGGAATCAGACTACTCGGAACCAGCTCTCCTGACTGAAAAAGATGCCTTTGTGGATTATGATAAACGCGCACGTAGGATTGGTCATTGTTACAAGATCTATTTGCCAATTTTATTATTATATCAACCTCTTTCTCCCAGTAGACTACATGACGAGTTTGTTCACTGGTTTTGAATTCTTTCCAAATTCTAGTTTCAAAAAAAAAGATGTAAATTATGTATTTGTGGATAAAACAAAAAAAAAAAACAACAAAAAAAGATCGTTAGTGATTAATTTATGTGCAGGTTGCTGCAGATAAATGGAATAAATAAATCAATATCAACCATAACATAGTAGACAAGTTACAAATGTATTTAAAAGCATAAACATACTAATGACCTAAAACTAATTTACATATGTTCATGTTCTTTTCTTCTTTGCATTTCTCTTTCTTTCCCATATCATTAACATAATGTGCAGTTGCCATGGTTGCGGTGGACATCATTTTTTGGCAATTACGTCATTTCCGGTGATATGGCTGTACTGCGCAGGAAAAATTGACCACATCAGTTTATTATAAAACGGCGCTTGGTGCTAAACACGAAGTGCCCGCTGTTCTGTGCTTCTCCGTCATAGCGATAGATGCGTCAACAGATAGCAGGTTACCGTAAAACTGTACGTACGTGTCCCGGTCTGGCTCAAATAAACAATTAAATAATCGAAGAAGAAGAAAATAATAATAATAATAATAATAATAATAATAATAATAATAAAACTGTCATAGGCCCGGAATATCTGTGTTTGTAGTTTTAAACTTTCTATTTGCACCTCCCCACCCACTCTCGAGATGAACTGCTCACACCTGGCTTTTCAGGCCGTGAAGAGCTGGCGTACAATACCACTTCCTGTATGTATCCATACGAGGAGTTACTTTATTTAGCAAGATTTTCAATTGATTTGTTTGTTTTCTTGGTTCATTTTGTTTTTGGAAAGATTTTTTTAATTTCGTTTTTTCGATTTAAAATATTTAACATTTCTGGTGGTAAAATAAATACATCAACATAGAATTTTGTAAAAACCTGTTTTACTGGAAAAGATTTCCATATTTTTCTACCAAGATTTTAAAAAAAATCACATATTAAACAGAAGATTCGAATTCTCGTTCGTTTTATTTCTCTTCTTTTTGCACTCACCTGATTTTACTCTTTCTCGTGTTCGGTTTTAAGTATAAACATGCAATAATACAGTACAGGGTGGAAAAAGAACGATAAATTGTTACATATGATGATGATGATAATAATAATAATCTTATTACGTCATTTTGAAAATATAAACTTAAATATTAAGAAAACGGTTAAAATAACAGATGTTAGAAGTTTACCTGTTGTTTGGTGACGAGTCCCGTTCGCAGTACGGGGAGCAAACCATATTCAGATTTTCATTACTTGAAATATACTATTATTTTTATACGAGAAGAATTACTATTGATTAAAACTATCATTTAGGAATTTACCAACATCGCTAGATGCGAAACCATTAAAAACATCTTCATAATTTTAGCTATCTTCCGTAAATTAATGCCGCCAGTGCGATTTGTTAAGACAAACGCAGAACCAATGGTGTCCAGTAATCCAGAGTTGCACTAACAAACTTTCTACTAGACTCAGCATGAATTTTTAATTTTAACCCTAACCCTAACCGGGTCGATATTTACTTATGGCCTAGCCTAGACGCATTAGTTAATATTCACGACGCTGAACTGGCTGTGTATTTATTTTAAATAATCGTAATACAAAACACAAAGTTGTAGCGATATACGAATTTGTTGTTACAAAGGGTTATGTTAATGAGAAAGGTACTTTATGGTATCAACTTAGGGCTACTAACTCAGTCTGTAAATTAGAGGTAGTGGGGTGGAATGCACTCCTGATGACATACAAAGGGTTCAAACAATATTGTTCTAGTGAAGGTATAGAAATTTGATTTAACTTAGGACTTTCTTCTACAGAGTAAAAGAGAAAAAAAAACGATATAATTGGAGTTTTATGTATATTGTCAAAAATAATATACGGGGCTAATTCCAGCCCAGAATTAGAGTGAATAAACAAAACCCGAAAGTTATTGCAGTACTCAGAAATAAAGCGCAAAGTTTTTATTTAAATGTTATGTTACGGTTGAGAGAATTCTTTATACATCTTCTGGTTACTATTTCCTACAAAACTCGTACTTTAATTTCCAGACTACAGCCACAAACTTGCAGAGAATCAGAACTATTTGTAATAAATCGCGGATGAGGTCCTTTTCTGTTTTTACTCAGCAAGATTCAGCTCTCACGTGAGCATCACAATAACTAACACCAATCTAAGTTGTCTTTAGAAACCAAACAAAGAAACTGAAAATATGGATGCTTATTATTAGTGGGAATAATGTGACGAGTGGAGGTTCTGACTGAAATAAAAACATGCAAAACCGAAAATATGGATGTTTACTTTAAAAATAAATAAACGATAAATATGTTAAATTGCCCTAGACAGACATTTTTGCCTAAAAGAACATTTCACGATGACGTTATAACTGTATAATAATAATAATAATAATAATAATAATAATAATAATAATAATAATAATAATAATAATAATAATAATATAATAATAATATAATAATAATAATAATAATATAATAATAATAATTAATAATAATAATATCAGAACTTTATTAAAATAATTTCTAGTAATTTATTTAAAAACGTGATGAACATCTAAATCCATTTCAAGTTAACAACATCCGGTTGACGAGCTCCGAGTGGTTTAAATTCGAGTTATTCCGCTTCACTCGAGCCAGCATTCTAAAGGGAAGATATCGCATGGCAACATAATTTGGATATTGCGACATCACCCAACGTAGGCTGTAAGAGACATCAAAGATGAAGTTGCCACTTTTTTTCGTTAAACTGTTACGACACCATTAAAAAGATGATGTAATAACTTGGCTTTGGGTGAAAGTAACTGCGGATAAGCAGGTCACATGTTACACCAGATATAATTACGGGGTAGACCTTCTAAATGCAAAGAAATTTTTTGCCTACAAACCACGAAAATCCTGATGCTTGAAGGCTACCACACACAACAGTACAGTATGTCGTAAATATAGCCCCAAAGATCTGAACATGACAATATCGACAGAATTTGCGCAAGCGTCGTTATCTGTAGTCCTTTATACACTCCGATATGGATGTACAAGTCTTCTTTTTACCACTGAACAATCTCCATGTAAAAGTCAGGTTTGGAAATTTATAAACAAACAAAGCAAATAATAATATAAATATTTCAGCAGCCAAGCATCACTTATGTTACATCAATTTACGTCTTGATGAACATCATTATTTTGAAACTTCAGCAAAAGCTGAAAATCAAAAGTCGGTGAAGTCAAGAGCAAAACGCAACTTTATTAGATTTATGTCTATAGAATTGTACAGGAAATCATTCTTACTGTTAACTGAAAGCGGTTTGTTTGTTTGGAAAAAAAGAAGGAAAAAAAAAGCAATATGGCTGTGGGATAATCGGATAACTGTTTGAGATAAACGTGGATAGTACGAAACTCTGCCTTAGTTTCATTGCACATTTACCCCACAAAAGATGTTTTTAAATGTCTTGCCAAGTTGCCATAGTAAGAATTTTATCAACAAATAAATTCTCATAGATGCTGTTGAGGTTAATTTGGTAAAAAATATATTCTAGTCATTACAATTTTTGTCATTTGCACTTTTCGCTGCCACCTATTGGGTATTGAAATATCATTGACGCAGATATCTCGGTACGTGAGTAGTCTAACCCTAACCCACTGACTGATTAGTCACGGCTTTTGTCTACAGGTAAACATTCTGTGTCACGGTAAATTAACTGATGACGTCAGTATAGAGGATGAAATTGAAGACTGGTACTAATGCTGTTAGTCTAATCTCGAACTTTAAGGCAGCT
This sequence comes from Nautilus pompilius, assembly GCA_018389105.1. Taxonomy (NCBI): domain Eukaryota; kingdom Metazoa; phylum Mollusca; class Cephalopoda; order Nautilida; family Nautilidae; genus Nautilus; species Nautilus pompilius. The sequence continues at coordinate 719,972 of JACATO010000306.1, read as the reverse complement.
GATGCTGATAGAATCTGACAGAATACCAAGAAAGTTTCGTTAAAAACCGTGGGCCAAATACTATTACGGAGATGGATTTTCAGCCTGGTCTAGTATAACTAATAAATATCAAAATGTTATTTTAAAAAAATGTCAGAAGCATCCTTAATCTACTTGTGCTCTACGCTTGACGGTAGTGGGACATAAATGTAGCATTAGGATGCGGGGTATAAATAACCACCACCGTACAAGACTAAATTTTCTTACCGGAACTTGCGAAGATGTCTAGTTTTGTTTATATATTAAAAAGAATAGAAGAAAAAAAATCTTTTTTTTGTTTAAAACAGGTGAGAAACTTCATACAGATTTACCAGCGCGTTACGGAATGGAATCTCGGGGTTGATAGGCAGTTATCGCTCCACCAGCGAATAGCAATCTACTTCTTTATACACTGATAACCACGTTCTCAGGTCTAAATAAATTATCGGCATATTTTCGGTGATTTTATGGACTATAAATAACGAAAATGTTATCTTCTGCTGCAACGTGCTAAAATCTGCACAAAGTCCGTCTCTTTTTTTTACTAGACAGGTAACATTGTAAGATGCAATTAACCCCATCCAGCCACCACACCCGAAACCGGAACTGCGTCGTCTGCAGTAGCCGATGAGATGTAGCCAGAATTCAATAACAACATTTGTTTATACGAAACCCTTTTATCTTCAAAAAAGTAATAATAAACGGAACCGAGCCGCTTGGCATCCCACCCTCCTTACACCATAAAGAGGTGGTGAGCACGAGCTGACTACAGCTCGCACTGCAGGTTTACAGGAAGGGAAAAAGGATATTGAAAAACACCGTTTAAATCAATTCTATCGCTTTCTAACTGCTCCTAGATTTGAAGTGGATCGCTGTCTTCTAGTGGAGTTTAAGCGTCATCATTTAATGGGTGCTTAAAAATAAATATCAATAAAAAAGCAAAAAAAATAAATTTGAAAATACACATAAGACAAAAAGTAACCTTCACCGACCCTGCTGGCCTGTTTAGTGTGACGTCACGCACAGGAAAGGGATTTATTAACTTTTGAATGACGTCAGATGCTTGTAATTTATTTGCTTTTGCACGAGAAAATCATGGAATATAAATAAATTGCATTTTTAAAACCTCAGCGGGTCTCTTGTTTCTAGAACTCTTCGGTTTATAAAACGTGGTTACTAAAAAGTGACAGAAAGTAACGGGTACTAACTACCTTGATGTTCCGACTCTCAGTTGCCTCTACCCAAGCCACACAAAAGCTCTCGCGTTGTTGCATAGGAAAAATCCTACTAGATCTCTCCATTTTTATGTGAGATGAGACCCGAAGGAAACTTGCGCCTCCAGCTGGTAAATAAGAGCGAGAATAAACCACACCAAGGAAGGTAGATCACGAGGCCAGGCGAATCGAATTCAGAGCCTCAATTATTGTAGTCTAACCACTAGGCCACCGACCGCTCTATTTATAAAATGTTCAAAGGGATTTTTTTCCTGTTTGTAGCCATAATTAGAAAAACCGAGATTGGGACAAGAGATCTGATTTGGAATATATGCTGAACTGAAGACTTCCTGTGACACAGCAAATTGAGCTCGTTCTGTTTTCTGACAAAGTCAGAAAAGCGCAATTGTGAGTGGATGTCGTGAATTAACTCAACACATTCTGTCAGACAGAAGAAATTTTTAAAATTTACTTCTAAAAATTGTTTCTTATACACAAAAAACTGTTTTTCAAAGATATTAAAAAAACAATTTGAAAAGAAATACATTAATCAAAAGAGTTGGTACTCAAAGTTCTATCTACTTTTTAAAATTTCATTTATTTATTGTCATTCAACTTAAATGATGGCGATAATTAACAATTTTAAAAAATATGGACAATTCTTGATAGCTCTCATAACAACGTGTGTCTGTCGGTTAATTTATTTGTTTTACGTTTTTGTCAGTAAACGTTTAGTTCTACTATCAGCGACAGGTCTCCTTTTTACATCTGAGCTGTTGATGGAGTAATACAGGTGCTTTCGCCTGATAATGAAACTGAAGCCTAGAGACTGTCTATACCTTGAAGCATGTTGATAATAACGTAATCTATATCATATCTTTGGCAAGGTTCTGTTATAATTTTGTCATTCAAGTTTTTGCTTCAATAAAATCAATATCTAATCTCTAGTTTCCGGCTAGTTTTCGTTAACGGAAATCATTTTTGTCCATTTTCCCAGCAGCTTCATTAATATAAACGTTTTAATTTTAAAAAAAATAGCATAAATTTCTAACTGCATTTTCTAATCAAAGAAAACCACACAAGTATATTTTAGTTAAAATAAAACTTACTAAATATTGTACTTACCTAAAAGTGAAAAAAACTACAAATGAACTCGCCAAGCACGTGGTGAGCCGACGTCAGAGTAGCTACTCCAAAATAGCTGTCAAGAAAACAGTACAGAAATTGAATATTCTTTGCAAATTTAACCAAGAGCAACTGATGATGAAACTAGTACAACTAATAAGAATAATCACTTTAATGACACTCTGAGCTGAGTTATCCAATCGTACTCTGTATGTGTGCCCCCACATGGGTTCGAATGTTCGAGACGACGGCAGATGCAGAGTGGTGCAAAATGCATTTTCAATTCAAATTATGCTCGGGAAAGTAAAGACCCTACTTGCACTTTTCTGTTTAGTTGTGGGACAAAACCGGAGAGAATTTTACTATTATATAAAAAGATAATTCCATTAAGAGAAAAAGACGTGGCCAGAGAAGCGATTATTTTCCACAATCGATCAAACGATAACCACGTGGCTGGCCAGTGCATCATAAGATATCAGAGAGAACTGTTCATGCAAAATGTATGAAAAAAATCTTTTCTTGTCATCATCTCTTCCTGTAGGCTAATCCCACTCTCCTGATACCGGAATATTGTCAAAGGCGTTCTCACCATACTACAAATATCAGTGAGAAATAGTTGGTAAAGAATCTCTCTTCCGAGATAAAATTTGACATTTTAGTTCGGTTTTTCTTCTATACATTAATCGGAGAGCTGAAAATGCTAAACCAATTTTTCTTTGTTGTGAAGCAGTTTATACATATACTGTACAATCATTCTTAAATAAGCTTTCGGTGTCCTAGCATACGTAACGTATTAACTTTAAACAAGAAAGAACCTATATAACATTCACAGATGCACGGATCCGAGACGAACAGTTGTTTCTTGCCAAAATATCGTGTGCTTAACGTAATATTCCGAGATTGTACGAAGATTGTCTTTTGTTTTTTTTTGCAAAGAAAATACAGACGTTTATTTATGCCTAATCTTTCTTTAAACAAATGAGCGCAGTGGGTTAATGTTCGACTGAAAATTTTACCTACTTTATTCTTTACTTCTCCTTCCCCGTTGCATTTACGAGTTATTCCGCTTGTTTAAACTGCATTGATTCTAGCAAAACGATTTCGTCCACTGTGCCACTGTTCTTTATAAGCTGCAAAATAAGATGGCGTCGTCATGTAATCTGACTGGACGACCTGTACGGTTTCGGTTTACTACCCTGCCAGCGTGGCTTTTATTTTGATACAACTAAGTGAGAAATAAATAAATAAGAAACTACTCAGTTTTTATGTTGAATAATGCTCTGTATTGATCTGTGCTTTGTGACTGGTAGGCAGTCTCTATTGTTAATTTGGTTTCAAATGGTTAAGCTACAACAAAAACCTTCGGATTATTAGGATAAATGATATTTCTATTCGATTTTTTTTGCAATGAAAAATTTAATTTGAAATTCTAATGATAAGATCCAGTTACTTGGGTAACATCTGTTTCAGTTTGATTGGCTTTTAATATTTATATTAAGATGAGATGACTAGAGCGATGTGATGGGAGCAGTTGCTGTGGTTCAGAAAAAAAGCCTAGATAAGTTGGACTGAAGTTACAAAAGTGCTTTAGAATAATCAATATCGATTTCTCAGTTAATAGCGTGTACCTTACCCAATTCTGTAACGAAAATAAGAGTGGGGGTGGAAAACCTATGCGCGCTGCTGGCGAGTTGATAGTAATTAAAATAGATAAAAAACAAAAACACACGCACCTTTTATTATTTAAGTTTAATAAAATTTTCCTTTGCAAAGGCATTCGCAGTTATTAAAAAATCTTCAATTAGAAATACGTCTAAAAGGAACTGAATACCATGAAAGGTTGGGATTATTCTTGCATGGGATTATACATTGCTCAAAGTTTAGAAAGATTAAACGTATGAGGAGAGGGGTTGACTTACACCTCTCACGCGTTAGAATGTGCTCTCTCTCTCTCTCTCCCTCCCTCTCTACCTCTCCATCTCTCTCTCTCTCTACCTCTCCATCTCTCTCCCTCCCTCCCTCTCTCTCTCCTCTCTCTCTCTCTCTCTCTCTCTCTCTCTCTCTCTCTCATCTCTCTCCCTCCCTCCCTCTCTCTCTCTCTGCATTTTAAAATTTTCTTTTTTCTTATTCTGCATCATTCTCATTCCATTCTTTCTCTATCTTTTGTTCTTGTTTTCTCTGTCTCATTTTGTTTAATTTCTGTCCATTCTATTCTGATTCCCTCATTCGGTCTCTCTCTCTCAAATAATGTTTCATTTGTTTAATTTCGACTTCATTTTTTCTTCTTTTTGCCTCATTAATTTTATTTTTTCTCTATTTCATTATCGATTTCTGTGAAGCAGTTTCATTTTCTTTCTCTATTTTCTTTTTTTTTTCTCTTTGTTTATTAATCATTCCTTTTTCTCTATTTCTCTCTCCCTCATTCTGACTTATACTCTCTGTTATCTTTTATATCTCTTTCTCCTTTTCTGTTTTTCTCTCTCATTCTGCCTTATTCTTTTCGTTTCACATTCTATTTCTTTATGATTCTCCCGCATTTTTAAAAATTCTATTACATTCTCTTAATCTCGTTGTTTGTCATTGACCCTCATTCTCTCATGCTGCAACGTTATTCTTCTCATCTCTCATTTTCTTTTTCTCAAACTCTTATTCTCTCTCATTCTTTTATCGTTGTCTTCCATAATTCTCTATGTTCGTCATCGACAGAAAAAAGACATAGAATCACAGAAAGATGGTTAAAAAGAGAGAGTAAAAGGTGTGAGAGAAAAAGATAGAGACAGGAGAGAGAAATAAATATTCAGAGAAAGAGAGAAAGACCGAGATCAAGAGAGACAATAAGAGAGAAGAAAGGTGAGGAGACAGAGATAGAGAGAGGGAGAGGAGAAAAAATACAATAGAGATATAGAAGAAGAAGAAGAGAGAGAGAGGGAGAGAGAGAGAGAGAGAGAGAGAGAGATGGAGAAAGATAGATAAAAATAAAAAGAAGAAAAATACATTAAAAGAGAAAGATACTATGTCATAAAACAGAAAGATGGAAAGAGACAAAGGCAGAACAGAGAGACAGAGTTAAAGTCAGAGACAAAGAAAGAAAAGAGAAAGACAGAGAACTAGAAACATACAGGAAGAAAGACAGTGATAAAGACAGAGAGAAAAACGGAGAGAGAGAGAGAGAAGACAGAGGTAGAAAGAAAGGTACAGAAAGACAAAGAAACAGAGAATATAGAGAGAGAAAAAAACAGAGAGAAAGAGACAATAAGATATAATAACAAAGTGAAAGATAGAAAAAGATAAAGAAATAGACAGACAGACAAATAATGACAGAAAGAGAAAGAAAGACAGATAAAAATACAATTAGAATGAAAATAAAAGAAAGGGTAGGGAAGGAAGACAGTGTAACGAGACAGAGAAAAATGGTAAGAGTTAGCGAAAAGAACGGAGAGTGAGAAAGAGAAAAACCGAGAGAGAGTAAGTTGCGGAAAATAAGAAAAATAGGCAGAGTGAAATACAAAAAGAAAGAAAGATACAGAAAAATGAAAAGGAGACAGAATGAGGAAAGGCAGAAAGAGAAAAAACAATAAGATATAGACAAAGACAACAAAACTGAAAGAAAGACATACAAAACAAAAAAGAAAAACACAAAGGTAAAACACTTTGAAAGTTAGAGAGAAAGAACAGAGAGATGCAGAGAAAGAAACATTCACAAAGAGAGAGACAGAGTGTAATAGAGAGAATGACAGAGACTGAAAGGCAGAGAACAGAGGGAAAATTGACAGAAAAAGAGCAATTCGCAGTAAGAGAAAAAACATTGACAGTTTGAAAAGAAGACAGAAAAAGAAAAAAACCAAGAAAGAAAATCAGAGAGAGAGAGAGAGAGAGAGAGAGAGAAAAAGGACAAAGAACGGAAGGGAGAGTGATAAAGCAAATAACCTAAATTGCAAAACACAAAAAGAAAGAGACTGACACAGAGAAAAAGAGTGAAAAGAAATAGATATTGAAAGAAATTAAGAGAAAGAAAAAGGCAGAAAAAAAGAATACGAGACAGAGACAGAAAAAATAGCGATAGAGAAAAAGAGATAGAGCAGAGAGAAAAGACACCAGAGAGTGAAAGCAAGGGACAGAACAAAAGAGTGACAAAAATACAAAGTGAATGATACACAGATAGACAAAGAAGTAGAATGTCATAGAGAGAGAAAGACAAGAGAAAGATATAGATAATAATACATAAAACAAAGACATGCACAGAGAGAAACATAAAAGGAGTGTGGAACACACACACACACACAAACAGAGAGAAAAAATAAAAACACGAAGAAAGAAAGGATAGAAAGAACTGTGTGAGAGAAAAAAACAGTGAAAGACACGAAGACGAAAGGAGAAAGAAAAAGAAAAACACAGAGAGAGAGAGAGAGAGCAACTAGGTAGATAAAAGAAAGAGAGAGATAAAGGCACACAGTAAGAAGAAATAGAAATAGAATGAAAAATAGAAAAAAGAGGAAAACAGACGCAAGGAGAAAACACCAAAAAAAGGGACAAAATGGTACATAGAGAAAAATACAAAGATATAAGGAGAGAAAAATAAAATGTTACATATAGAGAGAAAGACAGATAAAGACCCAGAAAAAGGAGAGCACAGAACAGAACACACAGAGAGAGTGAGATAGACAGAGCGGGAAAAGGATGAAATAGAGAAAAGTAAAAGACAAATAAAAAAGACACAAAAAAATTAAAAACAAAGAAAGGAAACGGCAGAAAGATTGAGGGAAGAAGTCAAAGAGAGAGGGGATATTAGAGATAGACAGAGAGACGGAAGAACAGAGAAAAACAGATAAATAAAAAAGATTGAGAGAAAGTGATAATGAAAAAGAAAAAGAGATTAAGAAAAGTCAAAGAGACAGAAATAGATTGAAAGAGAGAGAGGATCGAGAAAGACAGAGAGAAACACACGCACACTCACACACACACACACCACACACACACACACACACACACACACACCACACACACACACACACACCACACACACACACACACACAAATAGAGTGTGAAGAAAGAGAAAAAGAATCAAAAAGAGAAACATTTTCAGGGAAACAAAAAAGACAAAGAAAGAGAACAAAGATAAAATCAGAGAAAAAGACAGAAAAAGTGAAAAGACAGTGAAAAGAGAAAAGGAGGTATGGAGGAAAAAGAAAGGCAAAGAGCGAGAGAACGACACAGATAATACCAGAAAAAGAGAGAGAGAGAGAGAGAGAGAGAGAGAGAGAGAGAGAGAGAGAGAGAGAGGAGAGAGAGAGAGAGAGAGAGAGAGACTTGATATAATGTTCATTCGATGTTTTAAGATATATATTTCTGTCGTTTGCAGCGGTTTGAATACTAAACGCGTTAAGTATTTTTAAATACTTCTAATCAAAATTTTAAAAAGAAAGATCATAAATCTACTATTCAGTGTAGTTATTTTTATAAAGGTTAAGTCAGTAGAAAATTTAGCAGATTCTCACGTTTGCATTAGAGAAAAAAGTGTAAATATTCTCGGCTGCCGAGTTATAATTCTCTTTTCAGCTATGAAATTTGAAAACCCACAGTTTTAAAGAAATTTAGTGGCGTGTGTGCCCCAAACGCGGATTATGCAAAGAAATTGCCGTAATTCCTGCGAATGTTCAACGAAGCAGGGCTCGGGAATGGGCAATTAACCTTACCTTGCGTAATCTGCGGATTGGGCAGTTCCGAAAATCCGCACGATATATATATATATATATAGAATGGCATTCTTTCCTTAGTGAAACGAAATAAAACAAACCAACATCGAAAATTTCGTTTCACTAAGGGAAGAATGCCATTCTCCTGAAGCTGAATAATTCTTTCTTTCTTTCTTTTTAAATGCCCATTTAGATCTTCTTCGATATTAAATCTGAGTAGCTTTTTAGATGAGACATACCTGTGAAATTAGTGTGGGCTGTCCGAAGATGGCTACGGAAGAACCAAAAGATTATGAGCTCTTACCTTATTAAGAATGCAATTCCTGCCAACATCTAGACAGTGTACACAGATGAAGAGCGTAAACTATCTCTGTTTCTACTGGGAGCAGCCTAAAATTTATTTATTTATTTATTCGTTGTTATTCTTACGAAACATTTCCTAATAACTTTCGTTATAAAGAATAGTTCACGGCTTCCCAACGCACTATTGTTGTATAAAAATCTATAAAAACCGAGGTCATCCTAATCGAATTTTTCTATAGATTTTCTTTTTAAAGCAGAATTTATTTATCAATAGCGCTCTGCTCAATTTAGCTACATCTACGGATATTTTTCTCATATTTATTTCAGCCGTAATAATCAGTATAGAAATTCTCCAGTTTAAAGCAACAGTGTTTGGTTTGCAAATTGATGGCATTCTTTTTTAAAGTGGCCTACTAATTGCCTTAACGTATGAAGAACATCCGAAACGTCAACCATTTTGTTGATGAGAGAGAGTACAAAAGCTGCTACTTTGAAAGCTGCAGGTTTAGAACGTGTGTACACGAGGTGAAAAGCAAATGAAAGTTCTAATAAGAAGCAATCCACGCGATACATGACATATTAGTCTGGGCTGAAAAGCAGGGTTGCGAAACTCATGATAAATGGGTCCTCTATGAAGGAATGGATTAAAGAGAAAGTTGATTCTTTTCTATAGGCATTACTGACGGCACAAAGCTACTATAGTCGTCACTTTAACTTGTGAAGTTTCTTCCTCTGGACAGAATTATTCCTAAAGTGAGCAACAGTCTGTACATATTTACGTAAATTTCTTGCCATAAAAATAAGTTACAGATCTAAGATTTGTAATAATATTTTTCCTTACATCTTTACACTGAGTGCTGTTTGCTTGTTTTCCGAACATGGTCGACATTCTCTCTCCCAATAAATGTATAATCAGACACACTAAACCCTGCGACAAGAAATATAATGTAAACTGTTGTTTTAAATTCTATTTGCTGGTTAAAAAAAAAACAATCCAGTCGTTTATCAAAAAGACTGTTAAAATTTATCAGAGTCTAAATGTGAATAAACTTTGAAAAGATTTCTGTTCCATCACTTGGAAGTCTGTGACGACTTTCACTGTATATGGAAGTGTATTGTCATCTTGTAGAGCTGGTTGTCCTCTCATATTGAGTGGCTACGGAATGGTGCTGCCCTGTAGAATGCCAGTTTTAAGGCGTTCGAAGTACCCTCAGTGGTGTGGATTCTAGTCCTGTCATTGGTGCTTATACCACCCTATACCGGGTCAAACTTTCCGGTTTAGATCTCGTGGCAATTTTCTTTAAATTTTCACATCTGCTGGTAACAGTGTTTTAACTGGCATCACCCCATGTCCTGTGACCTCACCACTACTGAAGCATACATGTCCCCGTCAGCTTTTCCTTTACAGCTCTGCTGGTGCTTATGATGGTATTCTAGGATCACCAAAAGTAGCAGACAACAGAGAGTCCCCCGTCTTCCAGCTGCAATAACGAGATGTTTCGTGTTTAGATGTTATTACCCTTTGACGTCCTCATCTGTCACCTACATTTTCTGTTGTGACTTGGCGCTTTTGCACTGCATTGTTGCCCACACCTGATACCTTTCACCTGGTAGTTCTTATTTCAAGTGAGTCTAAAAAAGGTATTGAAGAACGTCGCCGCACAAGCTCAGTTTACCGCTATCTTCACAAAGATGACGTCATGTAAAGACATTGCGACCATAGCAGGTATGGGCACAGAGAATCATTTCGCCATCTAACCCACTGGTTAAGCTCGGGAATCGAAATTTTTTTTACAAAAAGATCAAAATATTGCTTCGTCTAACATATAAGAAAGTAGACGAATAATCTTTTTCCTTAGAAACGTCACGCATTGCAGCTTCATCACTAGTTAGTCTGCATGTTTTTAATTTCGTATAAAACATCATGGTGACCATAAATAATCTGCTAAGATCATAAACATCAAAGGAAAGAGAGAGAGAGAGAGAGAGAGAGAGAGAGAGAAAATCTAACTGAATAGTCACAGGAGATGTCTTTTTTTTCAACTTTGTATCACTATTCTATGTTAAATTAAACAAAGAATTATAAAAGAATAAATTAAAATTTCAAAATAAAGACAAACAAAATTCGTTCTTTATGAAAAAGGTAAATAAACCAAGTTGTTTTTAAAAATGGGTTCCTGATAAAGCTGATAGAATACTGGGAATAATTAACTGGTCTATAAAACAAAAGCAAAGACATTAGGTTCATTATATAAGTTTATAGTTTAATCAAATCTTGAATATTCTGTGCAAGAGTGGAGTCCATATATTTAAAATTAACAAACTTAATGAATTATTATAAAGGACTGAACAGTGTCGCTGGGATGTCTCCTGAGTTCAAGTACGAATGCTAAACAATTAAAATATTATAATAAGCCAGTCTCTGTATTAAATATCTAAGGGGAGATATGATGGAGGTTTTTATAATGATTTTTCCTGCAGAGTACGTAGACATTCAAATTCTTTCACGTATCTACGGTTACGTACAGCTATTAGCTGGACATTATCAATTCAGGTTGGCTAAAATTTCGGCACGGCACAGTTGTCGAAAAGGAACAGAATTATAAACGAATATGATAAATTGCTGGTGATGGTAGTGTACATTAGTTTCAGACTTATATTAATAAGCATTTCTCTTCCATTGGGTCTTGTAATACGTGATGAAGACGTCCTGTTTCCGGAAGACAAACTAACGAACTGTATCGTGTTTGTTGATGATGGCATTAGATTACATTTACGTGGTTGGTTTGTTCTCAATTTTTAAAAAAAAATTGTTTATGCTTAAAGCTGCGGTATTTTTTCTCTGTTTTTCGAAGCACCAACATGTGTTAATTAAAATTAGATGTTTAATCTCTTGTTCTAACTTGCTGTTTTGTTTTCTTTTCTCTACATAGTTGGCTACTTACTTTATTTGTGTCTTTACCCAGAATAAAGTCTGGAATAATTTCGCATGTTAAAAAGAGAATAAAGTTGTTTTATTTTAGTGAACCAAAAGATGTTTTATATTTTAACTAACAGATCTCGTGTAGTATACTAAACGTTTAAGCTTACACTAATGTTTTCCGTTTATATCCTCTCTCTCTCTCTCTCTCTCTCTCTCTCTCTCTCTCTCTCTCTCTCTCTCTCTCTCTCTCTCTCTCTCTCTATCCTTTTAGAAATATTTTGGTCGAAAGACAGTTGAAAATTTCCGTTTGTCTGTCTAATGTTTTGATATTGTTTCGTATTATAAAATTTAAGTTATGCGTTGTAAGTGAAAGACCTGGGCTTTGAAGATTAGCTTATCTTCAACCCTGCTGGTTATTGTTAATTTTTTTGTTTTCTGTTACAAAAGTCAAGGTATAAAGGAAGTAAACAAACACTAGACTTTTATCTTCCTTACTAAGCGACTTTGTGATATCGGTGCAAAATAAAAGCTGGAATATTTTTTGCCATCAGATAACCGGACGTGTCTACAATGTTTGTAAATCTTCATCTTGCAATGTGGGAGAGACTGTGAAGGAAAAATTTTCAACAAATCGGTTCGGTGAAGTGAAATGTTTAAAAATCGTAGCCCAGACTCGGTTTGACACATTTATGACGAATTAAAAGGTGGCACAATTTGACAATCGTTCATTATTGTTGTATAGCTGTCGTCTTCTTTATCTAGGCTTTGACTGATTTCCGGTGTAGAGCTGCACACATCTCAAAGACATCCTAATTATCATCACCATCCGGTTTCTTGTTAAAGTTCCGCCCATTTTAAAAGTCGCCGTCAGACAATGGGCTTTTTCACAGGTAAGCAGTTCGTTGTTACACACACCTACACAGTCGCGCGCTACCTGTCCGCACGGAAGCCCTGTCATCAACAGGTGCACGCTCTCTTCCGACCCCTAAACACACGCCCACGCGCCGCGCTTCGAAACAATACCGATCACCAGTACCTCGTATTCTCTTCTCTTTTTCTCCGCACCCAAGTAATTATGGCGAAGAAGAAAAAGAAAAAAAATGTATTGAATATTAAATCGGGCCATTGTTACCTATTTCCTGGAATTAACGCCACTCATGGTATCCAAACCCCTGCCTGGCTAAAGGTTGGTCAGACGATTGTAAGGAGAGAAAACAAAGCAAAAAGTGATATCTCACAAAAAAGACATAAGAAACAAAGGTGCCGCGTTAGGGGAGATACCAGAACAGACTGTTTGAATAATTACAGATGCGCGTGAACAAGTTTTATCGGAATTTAAAACACACCTGCGAATACATTTTACAGCCATAAATTAATAAGGTAATAAGGATTCGCGATGAAAGGCTGTTTTTTATAACTATTTCTACCAGTGTTTTTTTAACAGCGATTGCTTGATTGTCTTTAACTACATTTAGAGAGTTTATATTATAATACAACTGAGACAGTCCGTCGTGCTAAGGGAAAACATTAAGGTTGTCCACGAATAAACACTGTAGCATATTAACAATGACCATTCTAAATCGCTGTCACCTATATCATTGTGACAGGCACCACGTAAACTTAGGCACACGGAGCCTGATTCATATGTCTGTCCTGCGAGCTTATCTCCTTAAATACATGAATGAGGCGACTCCATTCAGAATAACAATCACCCAAGGTGACATTTATCCGTTTTATCTCCAGTAATCTGCAAAGACTAATTGGAAACGTGCCGAGTATTGTTCCACTCACATCAAAGGATGTCACTCTGGTGTTTGTGTTAGCTGAACAAAATTTTTCTAGGTAAGGCTGACTAATAACAATACTAACAGCTATGAAGCTAACAGGATTTCAATAGTAAAAATCTAATTCTGAACGTATAAAAATCTATTAATTTCAGCGTTTGTTTACATTATATATTCCACTATAAATTCTTGTTTTAAAAGGAATTTTGCAATTACTATAATTTTAATAATAGTCTATACTAAAAAGTGATTTTGTAGACAGTATAATACAGGTAACAATAGTTCATGGTTGAGAGACATACATGTATTAATATTGCTGCTTCTAGTATAGGAAAGTAGTTACACTGAAGTAGGAATTCCAGGTTCCAGACGTTTCCATCTCTCCGGTCAACTTTGATTCACGTGTCAGTGACTACACGTCTATAAAATACTTCGTAAATTATAGCGTCACTCCTGGCTTAATAAATTTAATGTCTGGACTCTTTGTCCATTTGTCTTAAAAACAATATAGCTCCACCACTTCCAGCTATTAAAAGCTTTCAAAGTCAGGTTCTCTTATATTGAGAAATAAACCAAGTGGTACTGACATAGAATCAATTGGCATACACAAGTAGATAGACATCTACTAAGCTTTGTGACGCATCTGCCTCTGCGAACCATGGTGCACGCGTGTTGTAATGTAACGGATAACCTTAGCGAAAATGTTCGTTTTAGCGCAACAACTGTAAAACAAAGCAATTGCAGATATTTGTCCTTAAAGGAAATAAACGCAGTGGCGAGTGAATTTTAAACAAAGGTAGTCTGAAAGCACGGAGCTATAAACGAGATCAGTAATAGAACGAAACCAAAACGCTTGCTAGCCAAAGCTTCCGCCTGTCTCGCTCGGTACAGGGATAATAAAGAAAGACCTCTGTTGAATGCCTGGTTACTTTTTTTTTGGACCGATTTCTGTTAAGTAGATTTTTCTTTTTTTAAATTACGTTTTAAAAAATTTAATGGCGATCATTAGAAATTAGCGGAATGAATTCCGTGATTGGTTCACCACGTGCGAGGTTGGAGAAGATTAATGAGGGTTCTCTACTCGGAGTTCCGGTTTTTCTGGTTATTTCAACAGAACAACAATGAAGACCTCATCATTCCTCTCTCTATTTTAACAACAAACTATTTAATCAGATTCCACTCTTATTATGGTCAGTGACAAAGAATAAAACAATTAATAATACGCACAAAAGTAATAATGACTAAACTTTGAAGAACACATTTCTCTTGTTGACGAAATCAAGAACACAATAATGATGGCTTCTTTATCACTTCTACTGAAGAGGACGGGACTAAACAAAGGGGTTAGAAGAAGAAAAAAAAAATAGTGAAAAGGCCAGTGCTTTGCTAATTAGATGGATAAGTATTAGTCACCAAATAAGCGATAGTAAAAGCGTCATACGTTGTATGACGTTTGAGCTGCCAATAGCAACAATTTAAAAAATAGACATAAACAAGAACGAAAAAAGAAAAAAGATACAGACAGGAAAAGAGATGAAAACAGAGAATGAGAGAAAGACAAAAAAGAGAGAATGAAAGTGAAATTGATAATTATAGACAGAGTGAAAAAGACAGAGACTGAGAGATAGGCAAAAAAATATTTTGAGAGATATATAAATTGCAAAAGAAAGAAAAATTTAGAAAGAAAGACAGATTATGAAATAGAAATTGAAAGAATGATTGAATGACAGAGAGAAAAATTGAGAAAGACAGAATAAGAGCGAAAAAATGCAAGATAGATAAGGAGATATAGAGAACAGGAGATTAAGAGATAAAATGACAAAATAAAAAAGTGAGAGATAAACAAGAAAGAAATAAAGTTACTAAGAAAGTTTAAGAGGAAAAATGAGAGAAAAACGCAGGGAAAGAATAAAAGAAAGACTGAGTGAGGAGGGCAGAATTGTTAGAGAGAGAGAGAGAGAGAGAGAGAGAGAGAACCTGGTAAACTGAAACAATTATTAAGAGGTAAATAAAGAAATTGAAAATAGACAATGATGGAGAGCAAGACATTCATAGAAAGATCGTGAAAGATAGTAAGAGATTGAGAGAGATAGAGACATAGACACAAAACGGGTGGACGGAAAAAGTCAATAATTAAGGTAATAAAACTAAAAATATTTACTACCATCCCTCAATCTGGCGTGTCATTAATGGCACGATATTATGTAAGGTGTTTTCAATTTGTACATGTCATGTATTGTCAATGAATGACTGACTTAAAGGTATTTCTTTTATTGCTTTACTTTGCTTAAGAAATTGAATAAATCTTCCTTTAACTATTTTTAGTTTTATTACCTTAATTATTTTTGGAAGTTTAGTAAAATGTGACTTTTTTTTCTTAGCCAAAATTGTGACTTTCTTCTGACTTTTTTTCCTGGATTCCAAAAAGAGTGATAAATACTGAGAAAGATAAAGAGGGAATAATTGAGATTAAGAGAGATAAAGTTTAAAAACAAGTTCGTCACGGAGCGAGTTATTTAATAATACAATATTCGCTTTCTGAACTATCCAGGCCTCCCGGTTTATTTGGGCGAGGACATAAATACCATCTAGCACAAATGCTCGAGCATGTTTCCACAGCTAGCTGCAGAGTGGTACCACAATTAAATTCGGGTCTCTGTCGGTGCTTGCCAACAATAGCCTTCGAAGACAATTTCCGTCCTCTAAAAAGCAGCACCAGAAGGTTTCTCATTCAGGACAATTCCGCAGCTCGCGCACACGGGTCGTCGCCACTCATGATCAAAGGGACCCGAGTTTACCTAATCGCATTTTTCCCAAGCACTTTGTGCCCAAGAAACCACACACTACAAGTGGTAGAGCCCGCTTTACTCATCCTGCACCTCGAACTTGGGTCTGTTGCTCACGCTCGCTCTCATTTTAACGGCAATCAGCATTCTCTACTCTATGCCGCATCATTTTCCCATCGAGATATTCACGGGTCGTCGCTTTTTTTACCCCTTCCTAATCGCTTGAACAGATCTTATCGGCCGCCATATTTGTTTGCACATGAATACATATCTGACCGACTTCCAGCGGTAAATGACGGGCCACCAAAACAAGATTTAACAATTCACAGCTGCAAAAAAACTCTTTAATAAATTGAGCATTTGTCTAACCTGTTTCAGATGGTTTCCCAGACGGAAACGACCGTAGTGCGGTCCGAACAAATTTCGACCTTACACACCCACCCACCCACACATACACACATATAGTGCGCGGAAGAATAAGAAACGACTGATTTGGTGCCAAATATGGGTAAACAGCGGTCGTTCTAGAACAGAACTTTGTCTCAATACTGTCGTCCTTTTAGAATTCTCACGCATGAACGATTTTCAAATGATCATTATATACTGGATATTTTAATGGATAAAGATTAGGGGAAAATGCTGACATTTGAAATGATATCACAAAAATATTACATATTTCGCAGCTACACAAACAAATTAATTTAAAATTAGTTCAGTATTAAAAGAAATGAATAAATATATTTCTTCGGGTTATAAATTGCTCAGAAAATGTGCTATTTAAAAAAGATATTGCTTAGTTTATCTGTGCCTATATCACCGGTTCCTGCTCAAGTAAACTATTTCCAGACCCAGCTTAGAAAAATGATAAAGAAACAGT
Source organism: Nautilus pompilius (assembly GCA_018389105.1). Lineage (NCBI taxonomy): Eukaryota > Metazoa > Mollusca > Cephalopoda > Nautilida > Nautilidae > Nautilus > Nautilus pompilius. Next base: position 703,248 of record JACATO010000306.1, on the reverse strand, counting down.
TAATTATTTTGTTAACTCCCCTTTTATCAAAACAAATTTCTCTGATGTTACTTGAACGCTGGCTTGACGTGACGTTACAGATGAAGTGCACCCCCACTAGTCATCTTGTCGAAAGTGAAAGTGACTTTTCATTGGAGTCATCGAAGTAAAGCTACTACCATGGAAGAAAACAAGTATCTCTACCTTTAAACTTGCGCCATCGCACTTCTGCTATTAGTTACTAAAAGTGTGATAAACCATCATTGCTTGATTTATTAACATGAAATAAGTAAACAAAAATTGTATAACTAATTTCTTTTCTCGGTATCAGGTGTCGTGGATATTTGATCTGCATGGTATGAATTACCTTGATCGTTTGAAATTATAGATTCACTGTAAAAATACAAATAATACAGAAGTATAAATTCATATTTATAGTTGGTTTGTTTCTCCTAAACTACAGTTTTCCACACAAGTTATCCGTGTTTGAAAGGTTGCTAGTACTTTATATAAGATGCGTTTTTGATTGCATTAAGGAAGTAGGTTTAAATAAAATAGATTATGTGATGAAAGTTTCTCATAACCTCGATAAATGTCTATCGATGAAGAACTGAAGCGTGCCTGTTTTCTCTTCGGCAATAAACCTTCATGTTTAAATCGGTGTAGACAAAACAAAGGATGTCTATTAATGGCTGTTCACAGTAATTTCTTAAACAGTTATCCGTTTTTATATAAAGCATCATTTCCAATGCTAAATTTTAAAAAAAATGACAGATACTTCAGGATTTTTAAAGAATTTCACGGATGCATTTTTTTGTTAATCAGTATTCCAAGTAATATTAGTGTCAAAATAAAATGATTCACCCTTCTTAAATCTTGTAAAATAAAAATAATTATACCATCGTGTTGCTTCATAACGCAAGATGAAGATGCATTTTTGTTTAGCTGCTTAAGTTTGCATAGAGTATATAAATAAAAGTCAGGTGAGCGACGAAAAGGTGTGTGGCCAAATGAGTTCACCACCGCTGAGTAATACAGCACACTAGTAATGAGCCTACATGGTGATGAAGTCTGATGACAGAAGCCGGTTCATTGTCAGGCCCCCATAAAATAATTTTTATCATGTTAGAAACACAGACTAACATCCAAATATGACGACATCACTAAGAATATTTATTTTATAGACTTGCATTTTCTTTTCTAAATCGTTAGGTTTGTGAAGCATAGACTGGGTAGTCTTAAGTAATGGACCTCTACTAAATGGAGTTTGTCCGGCAAACAAAACTAACTCCTTCTATGCCACTGTAAACCTATTTCCTGTTATTTCTACCTGAGACAGTATCTTTTTCATTCATCATTTTTTCCTATAGTAAATATAAAAGTCATCTTAGAGGCATCCGCATTAACATGAGCCGCGTGGCTTCTTCTACGTTTTTTTAATACTGTCTCCCACCTCCTAAAATAATAATAATAATAATAATATAAAAATAATAATGTATGCATTATCCATTGATAATATTTTTAAGCAAGTTTTTCACAAGTTAAATTAATTAATCAAACTAAAATATGAATATAAAATATCGAGGATTCAAGAAAAATTGAAAAAACGGCTCCATCTTCCTGCTTTATTTTAAAATTGTCTTCTTAATAATGTAAACTGGGATCGATTATCACAGACAGACTTCTTTTTCTCTTATATATCTGTTTAGCATCATTCCGATTTATAACGCGCTCGCTCGCGCATGTGCCAATTTTTCAGAAACATTTAATTCAGTAGCCAATATTTGGTTGATTCGAAAGTTATGTTTTTCATGGGAAGGGAGGTAACCGCTCTCAGCTTCGGATGTGATTATTGCTGTGCCTGATGAATTCGTAGATAATTTTCTTTATCAGCCTCCCTTGTGTTTTAATTTTATACTGATTTTTTTGTTCCTTTCGACTGCCACTGGTGATAAGAACAACGGCACTAAGTCGGTGTGTGAAAAACGAGTATACCAAGCTAACCTGCTCTCTACAAGGCTCAGCCCATCCACTATTTTACATTCTCTGTGCCCTCACGTGATTCCCATCGTCAAGCCGGCATATGCAGTTAGCTACTAGGAAATCAAAATCCGCCAGTCTTTTTAAAAAGCTTATTATTAAAATTCATGATTCAATATTGATTCTAAAATTACTAAATATAAATGAAATGCAGTATTTAGCACTTTTGAATTAAATAGAACAAAATAGTGATGTCAAAGCTCATAATTTAACACAACTATAATCCACGAGAATAGTTCGTAAACTCCTTAGCAAGAGGACTATGAAGTCGTCTGTATAAGTTTGAAACTTACGATCGAAATTTATTGAATTACCTATAAAATTAATGATATAGATAAGTTACTGATGTTTGCCATAAAGTAAGTTAAGTCGTTTATTATAAAATTCTAATATTTCTTCAAGCCTCTTGATGTCTTCTGTGCAAAAAAACCTTGTAGAAGTCATATCTATTGAGCCACCAACGAACGTAGCATACCTGTCCATACCGCATACAACGCTTTGCTGTTGTGCGACGTTAGATTTCTATCCTAAATGGTTGTATTATACTATCGTTCTAGAATTCACGGCAGAACAGATTTCTGTACCATAAATAATATTATGTATTATGCAGACATAGAGAGACAGGGAAGAAGGGAAAGAGAGAGAGAGAGAGATGTGGAGAAGGTGGAGACAGACAGACAGACAGATTTACATTTATGAAAGTGAAGACTATAGATATTTGAAGCTGAGTGAAGAGTCAAGGCAAAATCAAAAGAAGTGTCACACAAAGAAGTTAGAGCGGCAGAGAGAGAGAGAGAGAGAGAGAGAGAGAGAGGAGAGAGAGAGAGAGAGAGAGAGGAGAGAGAGAGAGAGAGAGAGAGAGAGAGAGAATAAAAATGCAGGTATAGGGGAGACCGCATGCAGTCGGTTTACACGTGTAGATGAGCTATAATGGACGTCATATGATTTGACCTACAGTCAGGAATTACTGGTACCTTGCCTAAATCGAATTATCAGTGGATTTCATCGTGCATATAGTAAGCAAGAATGCTTAAAGAGAAAAGTAAAATTTCAGCATAGATTAGAAATAATCAACAACAAAAAACTCTCTTATACTTTGTGTAATTTTAAAATTCACTTCGTAGGATAGAAAGTAATTTCAATGAGATTTTCTTTACATGTACTTTTAAAAATTAAATCTGCTGCAGATTAAATTCTACTTTCTCATTCACTTAGGTTAAGTTCCATGTACTGATAGTTATGATTAAAACTATAATAGAAATTTATTTACTGCATTAATAACCTGAGAATTTAATCCGTATTTTATTTTGTATAAATCGAATCAGATATTTGGATTGTATTGAGTTTGCTGATGTCCGTGTTTCCAGGAGACTGGAAACAAGAGAAAACAATTCTGGCTAGGAAAAACCATGTTGAGCAAAAGACAACGAGAGAAAAAGAGAGAGGAGTAGACAAAAAAAAATTAATAAATACTAATAAAATTATATTAAAAATTATATCGGCTAATTTCTCATATAGTTTTTTAATGAATATTTGATTATCATTAATTTTTAAAGTGTTCCAAACAAAAGGTGGGTAATGCCGTCTAAACTAACAGCAATCAAACAAAATTTATAATTAAGTGAAGGGAAACAACTGTAAATATTTGAAATAACAGAGTTTAGTCCCTTTAACCCTTATATATATACACCACATCAGCTTTTACCTTATAGTACCTTCCCAGACGAGAAACACCAGTCAATATTTGATGAACTAACAGGTTGTATATTTAGTCAAGTATAGTCGTAAAGCAAAACCCGTGCAGTTGGAGAGATATACGGATTTGTCGTTACAAAAGTTATATTTATAAGGATGGCACCGTTTGTTACAGCTCTGATGGCTTCTATCTGTGTTGGCACCTTAGGTTGTATACAGAGGGTTAAGCGAATTTATTTACTTTTTGGTTTGCTCTTTCTACAGACTGGATTTCAATCGTATTTGTATGCTAGAGTAGCCACGCTGTTTTAATGATCTCAATGAGGAACCTTTGGTTTGGTCGACAAATTGCGAATGTAAATGTTTCGACGTCAAGCTGTTCATTAAAGTAAATACCATGGCGGTGAGTCGGTCGCATGACCGCACGGTAGGCACCTGTCTGCTCGAGTATTTCGATTCCCCACTTTCTTCAAACTAGCCGTTGTTCATAACAATTATAGGACGAATATACGTTCATTTATTTATCTTTTCTGTTCACTCAACCTGAACTCGCGAGGTTTTCTCTCTTCCTGCGATATTAAAATCAGAAACACGGGGGGGGGAGTATCTGACTAAAACCCTGACGAATCAGTAGACTGCGTAACAAAACTACTTCCATAACCTGAAAGTGAATGCATCTTAACGTTGGACCTTACTGCTGCAGTAATACGACCCGGGAAGGCGGTCTAGGGTTGTTTGGAAAAAAGTTAACAGCATTCAAGTTTATTTTGTATCGGGGACTAACATAATAAAAAGCAGATATCAGTACACCTTTGTTACATTTAAAATTCTAAATTTTTTAAACTGTAGATTGAAAAATTACTATTAAAAAAAAAGCAGTCCACCATCACTGAGTGCACTTACAGAGCTGCGAATTCAACTTGACAAATAATTTAATTGGAGAATAAGCCCTTAAGAGACAGATGATCTTATCTAAATCAGTTGCTTTTTTATGCTTTTAATAATCCCTGCTCCAGCATAGTTTCCGCGTGTTAGGGCATAACAACGAACACACTGATACGATAGATCGGTGTCGGATTGTTTCTTTAAGCAAAATTCTACTCCTGCTTATAATTCTGAGGAATTTTGGTTATCATAGCTAATTTGCATTATTTTTTAGTATTAAAAAAATTAATGCTGTTTTATTATCTCCTTTACTTCTTCAATGAATTGTTGCTGTTCTAAGGAATCCGATCTCGCTCGCTAATTATTCCGACCCCATAATCTACCTCACGAGATTCTTAACCGTAATCCTATTAACTTTAGGGTTTACTTACGTATTAAGAGAGATTCTCTGTATTTTATTACGTTTTTACTTTCATCTCGAGGACTTATTACCACATAAATAGTCTGGTCTAATATTTTACATGACTTATGTACGAATACAAACCCTAGTTTGTATTATATAAAATATTTACATGTGATTTATGCTTCTTATGTAAACAAGCAATATAATATATTTTTGAAATTATTACAGTAAATTAAACATAAATAATTAGTTACTTTGCAGGAAATTTCCTTTAATGTCCACTTTCCGATTGTGTTGACAAGAGATTTGCCTCTCAACAGGCCTCAAACATACATCACTTTCATAAATACAGTAGAACACGAAGTTGAAAACTCCTTTCAGCGAGTTAAAGATGGTGAAAAAATAATGAAAGACGATACTCGCAGAACCGATAGGTAGCGCCCAAATTGTCCAAACAGCAGAGACCCAGGCGAGCTGATCCGTGCTAAAAAAGCAAAATGTTGCCAATAATTGGCGCGTTTTTTAAAAAAAAATTGAGTACCAGTGCCGCCTAAGTAAATAATTAGTTGTGTGTTTTCAAAACTAATAGTGATGAGGTTGGGAAAACATCGTTACTTAAAACAGAAAGCAACATAAACAAGGATGTACCATCGAAGTAAAACGAATCAGTTAGATCTTTTATTGTAAAGTAAAAGGAAATAAATGCGCTTCAATTTTGTATGTATAAAATAAGTAATCATTATTTAAAAAGAACAGACATTTAAAGAATTCATAAACAATTTAGTGTGATATTTTCTTGTTTTTAGAGGAGAACCCGGGAAAATAACAATCCGTAAAAATAGCCTAGGAAAAAAATAACTACAAATTTAATCTTTCGTAGAAATATATCTCATTTGTTTCAAGCCAAGATTACACCAAACATGTGTTATGTACAATTACAGACTTTTAACCATAAGTCGTCGTCGGTCGGAAGATAAAAAGCGATTCTACACTTTCGATATAATTAGAGAGGAATCCCACGCATCATGTTATCTGACACTTTCTATTTCTGATACAAACGATTTAACCCTTTTCTCTTTTGAGAGAACGTAACGATAGTTATTTTAAAATCAAATCTCGTTCGTGCCGCATTCATTAACTCTGGATATCAGAACTTCTGAAAAACGGTTCCTACATACATTTTTATTTTGCTATTTATTCGTACATACCAACTGATTTAAGCAGTAATCGGTTTTACGCCCTTTTCACCTTAAACAAACCCAGAGTTCGTTTATCGAACTTGGCGCTGGACACTCAGCAACTGACCCTTCACTCGCTAGCTTCGATCAGTCGCACCTAGTCGTTCTGATGACGCTGACAGGATTCGGCGGGAAACCATCGATTGCACGTGGTGGCGCTCGGATTGTATCACGACCTAGAAATAAAAACGGGGAAAGCTGATGTAGTTAAGTTTGCTCATTCGTCAGTACCGATAGCCTCGGCGATATACGTTTCACACCTTTGCGAACTGACTAGTAGACGAGGAAACAGACGTGTAGACTAAGAGGTTCAATTTGACAACGATTTTTTTCCACATCTCATAACTGTATGATTGTTCGGAACCCGGGGTTACTCTATATTTCATGATATAGTAGTTTTATTGGGATCGATATCACCATTTAGCACAGCATCGGTCACAGCTTCGCTGAAAGAATTTTTTGGGTTTCGTACTGCACGACCTCTTGTTCATCTACCAATACGAAGCTGCGAGGCCGACAGAAAAAAAAACCTCTTGTGAGCAATTGACGAGGCTTTGTTAAAATGTGGTTATCGGCGAAATATTTGATCAAATCACCAATTTCTTTCCAAAAGAAAGTATTTTCAAAAATCGGGAGCATTTCCGCAGAATAGTGTGAAAGGGCGGTTGGAAATGATATATTGCATTCAGCGACGCTGCAGAACCTTTTATTCGCCTACCGACTCTAGAATGACTACCTCGAACATCTTCCACGTTTTATTCGTTTCCCTTCAAGATCGAATAGATGAAATCTGTCAGGGGCTCTCATTCTTTTCTATTAACAGTACCATATTTCTTTTTTCTTCGGGTTTTCTATAAAATTTCTTAATGGGTACATTTGGAGGATCGTTAATATTTTTATTCTCTCACTTGTGGCAGTACTAGTCACAGATGTGGAATATACTATCGATATCTGTGCAGCATTCACCTATTGGTAAATGTTAATTTATTACCCATTTTTCGACAACGCTGTTGAATTTAAGACGGATGATTGGTCATTCTTACCTGATCCCCTATTCATTCAAGTTGTTTCCTAGCCAACCAGATTCTGTAATTGTAGACGGTTTACAGGCAAAAAATGTTTTCTGCTTTTTGATGCATGTACCAACCTGTTGGAACTTCCAATATTAACAATCACAAGTTCAGTGCATTGACCTTTGCATGCTTTCGTCTCATTGTCGCATCGACGTCACTAAAGTTGGTGGTTCCTCTCTAGCGACAATGATGAAAAATAGAGGGCTCCACGATTTATTTCTTGAGCAAGTAGTGCAGGTTTTATTCTTATCATGGAAAAAAATACTTGGCACCAGATCCAGTTCTTAAACATGTTAATGCACTTTTTGCGTAGATCGCGAACATCTATCTGAACGATGGCCTCCAGAATCCGGGTTGACATCTGAACTGTTGCACGAATCCAAGAAGTCTTCTTTTGAGCTCGGTCATAGACTACACTTACTGGCAATAAAGATACTTCTCTTGACTTCTTTTTTTAAAGAAGTACAAAATTCCAGTTTGTCGGACGAGAGTATTGATCAATTAATAAGGCTGGAACTCTTCAGTCGAGTTGCAACCGAGCATTTTCAAAAATTGCAGCTAATCACAGCGGCGAAAAATTCAACATGTTGAAAGTTTAGATTTTTCCATTTTCACACACATGTTGCTGCTATTTCTTTTATCAAGATAGTTTCCGTTTTGATTTATTATATAGTGATATCAATGAATGAATTTTATTCCAGGATAATTTTGTCCAAAATTTCATCATCCTCTGTCTTCAACAATTCAAAAACATAGACATTTATTCAAAGCATATTCTCTAATTCTACTACATCCTTTAATATTAGATCATTAAAGGTTTTGCTAGAGAAAACCCCATCCTTACCGCTTATGTAAAATATTTTATAACTAAGTGTACAAAATTGTGTATGCAACAAATAATATGTAATCATAAATATCTAATAATACAAAATTAATTCTCATGCACAAAATTTAATAGCTTTATCTGTACTCAATTTTACGATATCTCTATGTTCAACTTGTCGCCTGGTTGGACAGCTTACAGTAACCCGATACTCTCTTGTTGGAGGCGAATGGCTGTAATCGTCACCTACAGAGCCGGAGTCAAGAAATCTCATTAAAGCTTGCCAAATATATAATTTAAAATAATACTTAAGAAAACTGAGCAAGAAAATTACTGTAAAGTTTTACATTGAATCAATTCAAAACAATAAATTCGCATATATAACACAGTTTGATGTTATCCTCTCTGTTTTGGTTTTGTCTTGGCTTCAAGTATCTATTCGATTAGAATTCAATGTAAAAACAGCTTTGCCTTCTCTCATTCAAAGTTCATGCATTTTCAATTTTATGCAAAACAATTTTGTTGGGCTTTTTTATTCCACACATTGAATGAAATTCTCTTGTTATTTTTCCTCTGTCTTTTTTTTTTGTATCCACATATTTTATCGACGGTCGTGAACACAGACGAGCAACTTGTCTCTCTTAGGTTACTGACTCCCGCTTTGGCCGGGTCTAGTTAATTTATTACGGGCTGCAATTCTATCTCTAAATGCCAGATATACTTTAATTATTTATAGCGTTATGACATCCGTGGAATTTTAATTATTTATCGCAGGCAGACTGAAGTGCAATTCAGGCAAAGACTGTTGATTCATTAACTAAATTACCAGCTAGATTGCTTATAGCCTGGCTTTTCCTTTAATTAATTTGCTCTCCATTACATTTCTTTGGACAGCTGTCATCATCACGTAGTCCACCTTTCCAAATATTCACATTCAAACTTGAGGACTTTTCCGGGTTAGGGCAATGTGTAAAATAGAAGCAGGTATGGCGCATAATTAAACAGTTTCCTCATGCTAAGGTGATTGCTGAAGAAGAAGTCGTCAAGGGTTAGGATTCTGTCTAATACGAAATACACTATTTAATCTTGATCCTGACAAATATAACAGACCTGACCTTTGTTACCATAGGTTTTAGCAAATGAAAACAATAGTAAAAACAGTATAAAATAAAAAGGATATTCTACACGAACGCGCCGGAAAACATGATATGTTGCGAAAAGTAATTTAATATCACTCACCCTCAATTTATTCATAAACAACCAATCGACTCACAATGAATTCACTGACAATTATACACCACAAAGCAAAATTAATTGTTTTAAAGCGTAAAACTGAAACGGTCCTAACCGCGCTGTCATTTATAAGTTTTAATAATTTATTCTTTACTTAGAAACGCTGTACCGAAATTTCTTTTGTAGTCTGTAAATAGACTAGAAATAGACAAAATTAAATTAATTTTCAGGATGCATTCCAATACTTTAACTAAAAGTAATCTTTGCAATGAATCGATATTAAAATCGATTATATTCGTTCAAAAGGATGGAGTTAATTCAAACATTGTTTGTGAAACAACAAATATATTATTCTTCTTGTTAATTCAGGGATACACTAAAGAAAAAATAATTATGCATCATTCACATTTAAAACGCCAATAATTTAACAAATAAAAGTTTTAAGTCATTATAGTTTCAAATTTTGATATCTAGATTTTATTAATGTTTGGAATATAAGAACGGTAACAAAAACTGAGTTCTGGTGTTAAATTATATATTTTTATGCAGTCTCATTAACTATGAATAAGAACCTTGTTTTACTTCCAACGACATTTTAAAAGATTAAGGTTTCATGTTTTAAAAATGTTAGGGTTAGTTTCTAAACTCCGGAGAGGAATGTATAGATAGATAGAGTAATGAAGAGAAGGCCATCAGCATCTTCAACACACTGCGAAGCACATATATCTGTTCACAAAGTGAACTTGCTACCCGTTAGGTCACGAGCTGGATGGCACTAACAAGCAATCAATCAGACACCTATCTTTAATAAGGACGGATGCATTACGTAAAGGATGAATTAGGGAAACAATGAATTAATAATTAATTATATGCAAACACAAGTAGGTAGAAGAAGCGCGACAGGGTTAAGGTCAGGGTTAGGGTTGGTTTCAAAGGGTCGTCCTCCTCAATTAAACTTACAGATATCTAAGAAGATTTGATTATGGATGGGGTGGAAAGCTATTGTAGCAGGTCTTATTATTATGTCCAGGGGTTAGGGTTAGGGTTAGTCTTCTGGATCAGGGGTCAAGGGTCCGTTCTCCATGATCGCAAGCACTCTTAAGGAGCCCATCACTAGACTAACTTTTGGTCTATCGGAGGCACACCAAACCCCTCTAGACCTAATCAAATTCCACATATTGATGAAGAGCTAGACCTATGCGTCGCTGAACAAACATGACTCCTCTAGTTTCAATGATTACCTCCCATGGCTAGATTATCCCCCCATCTACTAATTCCAGTATTTCCCTAGATCGAAAATATTCTCCATGATCCTGGGAAGCTTGTTCAAGTTATGAAATACCTGCAAGGATGTGCAATCCATCTCTGCTTATTTTAAAAAAATAAATATAATTCTTAATGCAGGTGCTAGTTCTACATCTACATGCTAACAAATATTTGTTTCACACATACATCTTCAAACAATGTTTAGAAATAAAACATCTTCATTTTAGACCAATTGTACATTATGATAAAATATTTGTTGAATTATGAGACCAAAAGCCAAGAGAAACCACCCTGGTTTAAAATAAATAAATAAAAAAGAATGGGGATACGGAGGATACATTCCATCATCTCCAAATCAGTCATTTCTAGAAAAATTCTTGAAAACTATTCATCCTTAAGTAAAAAGTCCTAATTTTAAATTCTAGTGCTTGTATAGACTGTGATATAATAGATAAGAAATATTACAAAATACTTTGTTTAAAAAACAAAAGAGTGTTTCAAAATACTATCAAGTTTTAAATTCTCAGTATTAATATTTATTGCATATTCCTTTTATAAAATAAGCAGTTTCTTCTATCCTTCTGTAAATAAAACCAACTAGTTAAAAAATAAGTGGCAATGCAGGATGAGCAGAAATGATGTATGCACAAGCCACAGAAAATACAACATGAGAGGAGATCCAAATAGTGAAGGGTTTACTATCAAAAAAAGGAAGTGCCTTCACAGCATAAAGACCCGTAGAACCTAGTCCAGCTTGTGATAGAGACAGTTGCCTTAGGGCAGGGGTGTTCAAACTACGGCCCGTTCTTAAATGGTCCGCCGGGAATTTTAAAAATACAATGGAATATGGCCCCTTAGAATAGTCTCTGAAAATAAATTTATTATATCAATCAAACCGAGCAAAGAAAAGAAAACGCGAGAACAACGGTTATTCGTTATTCAAAAAATTTTTTAAAAAAATGTGTGACTATGAAGGATGCATTCATTACTTCAATCAGATCATATTTTTTCTCTCAAATCTTTCCTCAATTTTCCCCACAAACAGAGAAGTATTTATTAGTATTATAGACGCCTTGCAGGCTTGTCTCCCGCGACGGGCACTCCTCCCGGTTGCATCACGGGCCTCTGCGGTAACTCTCACTGGCCCCACCCGCGGCTTCCTGTCGCCCTGATGGAAGCACCGACAATACACGATGGCGACGGGAGCCGGAACTCGGCTGTTACTGCAGTGGGACCGACGTAATCGAGCTGCGCTCCCATTGGGGCCGGCGGCTAAAAGACTCGGACCTCGACGTCTGCGAGAAGCACGCGGCAAAGACTGGACAGGGACTTCGGCCAGACGCTCACCAACCAGCTCGGCCAGGGGTGTAGCAAGAGTTCTTTTGGCGCCCCCACCTCTGAAATGTTTTGATTATTTGTTTGTGACTCATTACCCACTTAATGACAATCACAAAGAATTAATCACCGTCTTATAAAGAGCTAATTTAAAGTCACAATATAACATCTCACAATATCACAAATGTAAACCTGGAACTAATGAGGTATCACCTATTAAGTTTACTTACATAATTTGTTAAATTGTAAACCATTTTCATATTTATTTCATCCAGTATCGTTCAAAGTCACACAGCTAGAGTAATCTTTCAAGCATGCAGTCACTTGTGGTGTACATCAAATAAACTTTATTATTTTACAAAACTGTACATATACTTAACTATATCATGTACAGGTAGCATTCTGGTATTCATTGTAACATTATATATGAATCTTTCGTGCTTTTGCTGCTGCAAATGAATCAATTAAACTATCAAAAGTGAGTATGTCTTTTTCAATACTTGATATTGCCAAGTTACTCAGTCGTTCTTGAATCATTGAAGTTCTCAAGTATGTCATAGTTAATTTCAGCTAGCTGAAAGACCTTTCACAACTAGCAATATAAACCCCAATTGTTAGCAAAATCTGCAATGGAATTCTTAAATTTGGGAAAACAACTTCACCATGTGAAATTATAAATGTTAGGTACCCAGATTCTATAACATGCATTTAAATTCCCTGGATTACAAACATGATTTTGTAGCAGTTATGTTTCTTACTCCAGAAAACTGTATCGAGTGCTTGAATATGCGTTTCCTTAATTTTGCAATTACTGTGGAAATTTCAAGGGCAGAGGTGGCTAGTTTCTTAATTGACATTATAATTTATAGGCCAGAGGAAATTTTGCGCCCCTTCAGACCTGCGCCCGGGGGCTAGTGCCCCCTGTCGCCCCCCTTGCTACGCCCCTGAACTCGGCACCAACAGTATCAATCAAATCAGTATTAATTTCATCTTGCGTATCTTTCATCTTATGTTATTGCGTTATTAAACATTGCGGAAGTGGAAAAACAGAAAATAGCAACGGATTGCCGAAAATTTCAGTCACGGTGGGAAAATGAATACTTTTTCGCAGATGTCAAGGGGCAGTGTACCTGTTTGATTTGCATGGAATCTGTTGCGGTGATGAAAGAATATAATGTTCGAAGACATTACGAAATTAAACATCAGTCCTACCTTTCGTACACTGGCACAGAGCGAGAGAAGAAAGTTAAGCCTGAAAGCTCAACAGTAGTATTTTTTTCGTGCCAACAAAGTACAGGAAAACGCCACAATGGCTAGCTACGAGATAGCTCAGCTAATCGCCCAGCGCGGAAAACCCTTCTCGGATGATGAGTTTATTACAGAGTGTCTCACCAAAGTTGCCGGAATAATGTGCCCAGAGAAAACTCAAGAATTCAACAACGTCACTTTGTCCAGAACAACAGTCGCCCGGAAGAACTGTCAGCTGACGTAAAACAGCAGTGTCAGACACAGCTAGTGCATTTGATTTTTACTCAGTTGCATGTGACGAGAGCGCAGATGCTACGGACACAGCCCAGCTGTAAATATTTTTGCATGGGGTTGACTACAACTTTTGCATCACCGAGGAGCTGCTTGATCTTAGGAGTCTAAAAGGGCACCACCAAGGGTGAGGACATTTTTGAAGCTGTATCCGCTGCGATCGATGACATGAAACTGTCCTGGGACAAGCTGTGTGGAGTTACAACGGATGGGGCTCCAGCAATGACAGGCGAGCGGAATGGGATGGCTTCTATGGTGTGCAAAAAAGTTCACGACAGTGGAGGTGAGGCTGTTAAAATGCACTGTATTATCCACCAAGAGTCACTCTGTGCTAAGGCAGTCCAGCTTGGTGATGTGATGAACGTTGTGCCGAAAACTATCAAACTAATTAGAGCACGGGCACTCTATCACAGAGAATTCCAGGCTTTCCAATTTGAAGTTGATGTTGAATAGAGATGTAATCTATCGCTCAGTCTCTGTGCTGCAGCGATTTTATTCCCTGAGATGTGAAATTGACCTGTTTTTAAAAGAGAAACATGAATACATTGATGAAAAAGTATCCATGCATTTTTTAATACAGTTGAGATAAAATCAATTTCACATTCCAAGAAATGTTATCATCCATTCTGCCCTGTTAAATATTCATGAAACATTACATCTAAAAATGTGGTAAAGCTATCTAAAAAATGAAATTAATGACTTGTAGCAAGAAAAACTTAAAAATAAGCTACTTGACTTCTGGAAAATACTCCCAATAAAACATTCCCAAATTATTAACCCTTTTAAAATATATATGTGTGTGCGTGCGTGCGTGTGCGTGTGCTTGCGTGTGTGTGCGTGTGTTTTTAGTCAACTGAAATTCATTAAAAAAATATTAAATATAGCCTGCCAATGAACATTTGGATCAACTCCTTAGATTAACTGTATCCAGAAGGCAGTCTGATTTCAAAAAGAATACTACAAAGTTAGATTTTTTCTCTCTGCTTCAAAATAGCAATTATATTGTTCTAGCTCAAACTTTTCTTTTCTATTTTAATCATATTTCAATTAGTTTTCTTTTGCATTTTACACAATGTATTATAATATGCTAAGATATATTTTAAAAAATGAAACATTTATCTAACAGTAATAGACTTTATCACAGCTGTGGCCTTATTAAACATTTTACACTCTGAAGTGGGCTTTGATAATTTTCAAATGAATACCACTGGGTTAGAATAACATGAGTACATCAAAATTCTATTGCTGGAAAAAGAAACTGTTTTCTTGGCTGCATCATCTCTAAATTTAATAAATAAAGTCATATGTAGTATTGGGTAAGCTCAGGTAACATTTTCTTGTAACTCTTACTGCTAACCTTTGTTTTAAAAGCTCTAGTTAAAATATGGATGGGACACTGTTAGCACATTAGATGGTTAAAATTGTTCCAGCTCTATTGCCTATGTGCCATAATCCATAAGTGAGAGGATGGTAATCCAAGCTTTATTCTTCATAGAGAGATGATCCTGGTCCAATTAGAACTGTGCTCCACAGATCATGAGGATGCCATTAAACCAAATATCAGCTGCTATCTACTTTGTTCAATTACCAAAAAGGAAGCAAAACATTGGGGCATGGCCCACAAACACTACCAGGACAGGCAAAAGTTCTTTCTGGAGGCAGACATAATTGACAGTTTCTTTCCATCAATCAATCACTCAAAAAAAGTGAATGGCCCCTCATCTATGTTAAGAATATCAAAGACAAGAATGCAGAATCCACCAAACATTGAGGATAAATGGAAGATCAGGAAAGGTGGATGCAACTCTAAAACCCCAAGTTGAATTGTGCTTTACTGGAAATGATAAACAGCAAAACCCAGAGATGTTATCTAAACAACACTAATCAAACAAACATGATTACCGATTGTAAGATGCTTCTGTTATGTCTCATGGCCTGTGATCCATGAGAATAGAAAGTTTTAGTTCTGTTAAGACAGTATTCCAAAACAAAATTTCAACCATATCATCAAACTTCTTTTTATATTTTTTTCTTTTACCAATAATAGTTTCAGGTTTCACTTTCTGTATTTTCTATTGTATAGGTCAAATATTCTAAATATCAGAAAATTAGGAAGTTCATTGATATACGAGTTAAACCTGACTATAGATCAAAACTAAAGAGAAACACTTATCTACTGATTTTCATAAAAATAAGCTGATTCATATTATGCTGTTCATTGGCTATGAGTTAAAATGCAGTGTGAAAACGAATAAAAACAATTAAAATAACTGTAATAACAATGAAATAGAAATAACATATTTGTATATTATTATAAAATAAACAAATAAATGTGGTTGTGGTTTACTGAATAAAAAACGAAAGCACCCTACAAAGAAAATAATAAAGAAGATCACAGTGACAGAGTAAGTTTTGCTGGTTAAAAGATAGATAAGTAAATCTCCGAAAATGAATATTTAAGAACTAAATATAATTGAGTCTAACTTGACTAAAATTTAGTTTCTACCATCATCAGAAATATGGAGTTTTTTCATAGACAAAATTAGAACTGTTGTTGTAAATGTGGCTAATTGATTTCCTTTTCAAACAACAGATAAATTTTAATTTGGTTTGGTTGTATTGAATTTGTCCTCTTTCATCCTGCTCAGCCATAGGCTGAAGTTTATGCAGCACATTAACCAATGATTGTTTTTGAAGTAGATAATCACAAAGGCTAAAATATAGTATAGCAAATGTAAAGCTTAAGATTACTTTTAATTAAAATTGACCTGCAGAGACTCTGGCCTTTGTAGCTATTTTGTCTACTAGAATTATTGTAAGTGTTCAACCAGATGGTAATAAGTTGAACTTGACTTCTAAGTTCCTTTTATACATTTTTTTTTCTAATAGAGCAATACATTTCTCATGGGCTTTCTTTAAATGAATGTTGAAAACACAAATTGATGAGAGCACTTGGGGGAATGAAATTGAATAAAGATCAGTTACATATTTATTTTTTTTACAATTTTTATAAGAAGAAAAAAAATTGAACTGAAAAAGGTCAGGATCTTGATTTAAAAGTACTATGCCACAAATTAATAATATAAGATAAAATAAAAATTTTTTTACCTATTTTGATTGGATCTCTTTTAGGGAATTTACCTCCTAAGCATCTCTATTAATGGTTTAATTGAATAGTCTTATGACATCAATCCAACTAAAAGAGTTATCCAGAGTTAGTGAAATTTGTTATGAGCATACAGAATAAATAAAGGGGACTGAATATTGAAAAATTATTTTACCATCTTTAGGTGCAATAGCCACTTGTTTTCAGAGAGGACTAGCTTACTCTAATGGACAAAAAGCTGAAAGGATTTATGTGGGCTTGAAGATATTACAGCTAGAAATATAAAACAAACTAAAATTAGTAGTAAGTATTTAATTAATGGTGTTTGTAAGTGTAGAAAGATGAAAAATAGATTGGTAGAAGTTTAATACTTGGATCTAATTCACCATTTTAAGATGTGCCCATTCCATCAGTATTTTTAATTTTGAAATGGAAAGACCACTGATACAGAAAGATATGGTAGAAAACTATAGAGGTAATTTTTTGAGATACTCTTCCCAGTCAGTGCTTAACAAATAGAATGTTTTAAATTTAGATTCAGTTTAAATAAAAAAAAAAAACATGATACACATTGGACTTGGCAAAAAGCTGATTAAAATTTATATTATTTAGATTTTCCATCACCAACTAATTTTTTAAAATATATTAAAAAAAACTGCTTATGCAATTTAATAAAATTTTTATCACATTTCAAATTCAATATAAAATGTTATTTGTGTTCAGGTATGTTTAGAATTTATTTCTGAATTTGCTAAAAGTATGAAAGAAACTGTTATTAAAGAATAAATTAGAAGTTATAGATAAAAAGTAGAAAATTTAGTGTTATTGCTCTTAAAATAAATGAGGGGAAATTAAGATCATTTGTAGTGAGAGAGATTCAGGATCATTAAGAGTTAATAAAAGTGAGAGAGAGAAAAACAAACACTAAAATGATTCATTTACTTCGCATTGCTATTTTTGTATTGCTTTCATGTGGTGTAACATCTATGCAGGGCTACCAAGGGTAATCAGGGGTCCTGCATTTATGTATATTTCTTTTCCATTTACTTTGTAAATAATCACCAGAGTTGCTACTTAATTTTGATTATTAAATAAGTAAATAAGTTTTGTTTTCATTCAGAAAGATGATTCATCAGTATCTTCAACTTTATACACATCAAACTTTTAAAAGTGAGATGTTTCCAGTTTAAGGACTGGATATTTAAATTATTTGAAATTATAAACAATTATTAATGTCTGAATTTAAATGTTAGGCTATACTTTTCACAAAAGCTCTTAAATTATAATGCAGAAACATCAACTTTTTACCATTTTCTGGATTGAGGTGATTTCTTGTTGGATTACATATATCTATCTACCAGTGCTAAAAATTCATTAACTGTGTATAACAACTGGAAGTGCACTAAGAAATACAGACAGACACAGTCCCAAATTCCATTCTTTCTCCACTAAGGTTCATTGTCATTACGAGCTAAATAACTGCTCATAAATACAGTACATATATCTAAAAGCTAAGAAATATTACTTCAAAAAATTCCCTTTTCCACCCTAGAAGATTTAAGTTATCAATTAATGACATTTTAACACAATGAACTCCAACCAGTGGAATCCTAATAAAACTAGGAGTTCATTTAAATTCTCACATAGTGAAAAGTAAGAAAACCTATTAAGCTTCACAGATTTAAATGTTCTGTGTTTACACAAAATGCATTAACTCATGGAGAAAAGGTGAAATAAGGAGACAGGACTATTATGGTATGGGGTCCAATCTTTCAGGGTATAATTACAGAATTGGTGTTCATCAAAGAACATCACAATTCTGCCAGGTATGTTGCTATTTTAAAGATACATCTACCTTTTATTGAACAAGGCATACATGCCTCATATGACCAATTTGGAAGAGAACTCAAGACAATCAGCTTTTTACCCTGGGCATCCAAAAATCATGACATAAATCCAGTTGCGATCTGTGGCAGCTTCTGGATTACCAGCTAAAAAGCAAACCAACCATGTCCTGGTAGCTTGATGGAATTAAAGAAAGCTCTCTCTCAATGGAGGGGAACTGGGACCAGATGGTGATACAAAATCTTCCTAATTCACAGGTAAACAGGGTATAAGACTTCTTGTGCTGTGGAAAGTAGCTTGGCTGAGTATCAGCATAAAGAATTCCACTCTGTCGCTTATATTTATTTACTGTTTTTCACAAAAAGCTAACATGTTTGAATAACAGGTGACACATTTGAAAACAATTCATAAGTGGATGTTGCATATAGGTAGTTTACTATATTATTATTATTATTATTATATTAATAATGTATTTTTTCCAATGGTAAAAAAGTTTTACTTCACTTTAATTTTTACAAATTTTGATATATAAGATGAGTCCATCATGGCACCCAACTTTGTTAAAATTTTGCCACACATTTAATTAACATAGTTGTGGTCCTTACAACAGTCAGTTCTATGCAGTTATTCAGCTCTGTCAGTAAAGATGTAGGACAGGTTGACCTTTTTCTTAGTGGAGAAGCATATCTTATTTTATCAAAACGTGAGAGAAAAAAAAAGAGAGATTTGCTGCTTTTAATTTGTAATTTCTTCATATCATTTTCATTATTGTGATTTTAAATTTATTTGTATAAAGAACCACATCTTCATGTTGTTTTCAATTATCCCTAGTATGGTCATTACTCCTGACTGAGTGATATAGAGGGGGCAATTCACTGTTGGACACAGAATAGTTTGAAGGGAAGTCTCCAAAAAAAAAAAATAATAATAATAATTTGGATTGGGCTTTTAAAAAATGATTATTTGTTTATAGAGGTGAAAAATTATACAGTAATACCTCAATTTAATGGACCCCCATCAAACGGACACTGTCTGGTGCACCAGCAAAAATTCATGTAGAACTGTGTGAAAAAGGTTTTCATCTGGCGCCTTTTGCACATGCGTCTGTAAACATCAGGATTAAATGGACTCCTGATATCAACGGACACCCTTCCTATTAGTCCACGTGCTTCACACTTGAGACACATTTGGTTTCAAAAAAGCGATCCACCAGCAGGTATTTTCTTTGCACATTTGTGATACAGGTACTAAACTAGTCTGGAATTACTGTGTTTTAACAGTTTTAGTCAGATGACTTTTAGAACTTGTTTCTGTTCAGTGGTGATAATAGGATTAACTAGGATGCCCACTTTCTACTTTGAAATGTATTGCAAACAACATTTTGTCTTTGAATTCTATATTATTCATTGCATGTTCAGATTATGGTTTACTTTAAATATTAACTGTTAATAGTTGATATGGAAACAAATAACTATTCTTAAAACAAATTAAATAGTTCATCTCCATTTTTCTGAAGAATTATTTTGTTGCTTTGAAAGTTAGGAAGGGCTGCAGCGATATCAAAATTCTAATTATTTATTTATGCTGTTACAGTGACATGGTTTGAAACTGGGGTCATCTTTTTGTTCTTTTTTAGTCTAGTTTTTGCATTCACTAGGAAAAGCCACAAAAACTTGAATATTGCCATGGGTACAAACTGGGTATTGGTAATTATTTGGAAAATGAAAATAATGCTAAATGCCTATGCAATTTGTAATTATTTTTTGCCCTTATAACGTGTAACAAAATTGTATTCCATTGTGGATTAAAATATAAAGCAAATAATGTTGGTTAAAATTTCATCTACCGAAAGTGTACAAAATTCTTTTTAAAATTACCAAAGATTAATGTTAAGTGATGGTGTTCTGTCATGCCTATTCTACACCAATACCACCTACCAGATGCAATTAATTATTATGATTTTAAATTTATTTGTATAAAGAACTTTAGGGATAATTGCAAACAACATAAGAATATTATGGTCATTACTCCTGACTGACAGCTATATAGGGGGCAATTCTCTGTTAGACAGAATAGTTTGAAGGGAAGTCTCCAATAATAATAATAATAATAATAATATAATAATAATAATAATAATAATTTGGATTGGGCTTTTAAAAAGTGATTATTGTCCAAAGAGATGAAAAATTATACAGTAATATCTTGATTTAATGGACCCCCATCCAGGGCCTGCCCTAGGAGCTGCAGGGCTGAATTGGGAACATTTTTGTTGGGCCCCCAGGCTCACAGCCAAGGTCTGTTTTAGTGAAATAATTTATTAAAAATTTTAATTGTATTTTTTGTTTAGAAAAAAACATTCAAAATGTAATTGAACAGCATTGTTGGAAACAAATTGTCTTTTATGGATTTCAAAAAACTGCATTTTCTTATAAAAAAGTTATCTTTTTCGCTTTTTTCTCTGCAATGTCTTTTAGTAGTGGGATTGGTTAGTGGAACTGGGTTACCTTACTTTATCCTTCACAAAGCCACCCAGTGGCCACTCCCATCCCTTAACTCCAACTGACCAACGGTCCAACTGAACCGCTTTTACCGTTTTAGTATATTATCCATTAATCTATATTATCTGATTTATTATGATAACTGAATAAAAGATGCAAATAAACAAATACATTTTTATTGATAGAAACTTAACAAAGGATGCAGACCCGGCGGGAGAAACAGAGTCGTGGACGGGCATTAAATTTTCTCGGGGGCACACAAAGGTTTTTAAACGTAAAATAAGAAAACTCATAACAGAAAGACATTGTATCCCCCCCTGGCGAGGTCTCCAGGCCTCTGCGGTAACTTACACTTGCATCACCGGCCCCCGACAACTTCCTGTCGCTCGCTCCGCCACCCTGATAGAAACACGGACAATGCACGACGGGGGCCGGCCGGAACTCGAACTGTTACCGCACTAAGACTGACACATTTGAGCCGCGATCCCGTTGGCTAAAACACTCGGACCACGATGCCTGTGGTCAGACAGACGGCACGCTACAAGGACTGGACAGTGGCATAGTACCCTGCTCGGCTTTAGGCAAACTTGGGCCCAACAAACTGGTGCAGGTGGCTACCCACGATGCCCTCCCATGCCTGAAACTATAGCTAATAATAAACATCTCCATTAGTAGACATTGAACATACAAAAAACCTGGAAATTGAGAAGTAGGTATACGCCGCATCCCCCCTTCCACCACTGGATATATAGATAGTTTACCCTAGCGCGGGGCCCAATTGGCTTAAAGCCGGCCCTGCCAATGTTTGTCGACGTCTCACCCCTTTCTCCATCGTTATTGTTTTCTCTACTCTAATGCATCACCAGCACTCGCATCAGATTTCAGTTTAGGAGCCATGATCAACAGACCGTACGGCGGGCGGGCGGTCTGTTCGTGTGTACGGAGCGTCGTGAGTCGGACGGACGTTCGTAACCAGGGGACCGACCGCCTGTACTAAAAGTTTTACACCACCTGCATACAACTTGGTCTGCCATATAATGTCAGCCAAATTTCCGATACCTATAGTTTAATAAAGTTTATATTAAGACTATTAATGAAGCCTTAATTGTCAATGATCACTAATTTCTTCAAATTATCTATTTACTGGCCATAAACATCATATAATTTTAATTGGTGCTATCGGATAATTATACAAATATTTTGACTAATGAAATGTGGTTAGCATTTAAAATACCAACTACAAAGCTTAGTATGGGCCTCACCTGTGTACAAGCCATGTATGTATATATATTATCCATTTGCTTCTTCATACTGGTCCAGAGAAAGCACAAAATACTTCTGTGTTACCAGTAATAGACAATGATCATTTTCCTGGCTTTTCTGTATCAAAATATTTGTTTTAAGCAGCTTAGAGTCTGGATACAATATTAAATCTACAGTTCCCCATGATTTATTATTAGCTTGAAACATTAAAATTTGGGGTGCAACTTAATCACTTTACAGTTGATTACATTGTTTCATACTCAAATGCCTACATGGGAGGCAATCCTGTAGAGAGATCATAGGGCCACAATTGTCTGTTAGGAAGCATTGTTAATCCTGTGCCACATTGAGCCCAACACATCAAACTTTGACTGGGAATTAATTTGATTTAAAACAAAGTTAATTTTAAAAAAAATTTAAGATGTGAAACTATAATATCTTCTACCTAGTTTTCAGCTGTTTCCCTTTCTCTTCCTCCTTGTGCATCCTTTTAAACCTCTTGAAAAGAATCCAAAATAGAAACTGAATTTTCATTTGACAGCAACAACATGGAAAAGATAGTTGTGTGCAATCAAACATCATTTGTACCACTAAGTATTAAAAATTCCATTATTTCTAAATAAAAATCAAAACAAAAAGTAAATTTAGAAAAACATTCTTAATTATTCTCTTGCCTCTAATTGTTGGCTCATCTGAGAAAAATCTATAAAACATTCCATGAATTATTAATTATCAGGAACAAAATTATGGGAAACTAATTAAAAGAGAATAAAGAGACCTTCATCATAATATTATAATAGATTACCTGTTAGTGAAGGGATACAAAAATGCTCAGAAATGTATTACATTGTAAGCATTAAATCCTGGGAAGGATCAAATAATTAACAATAAAATATAAACCTTAGATTGACCATAATGTCTTTAGAAAAGCATAGAAGATGAAAAATACTTCCACACAGAATGAATGGCAAACAAATGCCCAGTCTTTTGCATAGTAGAAAGTTATCAGACTTATACAAAGCACAGATTCTTTTGAAGCAATTATCCAAACCATTTTTAAAAGAATTAATCCATTAATATTTTTCATCAGACAAACTGTTCCTACATTTACAAGTCTATAACTGAAAGTCCACTTACAGATGCCCAACCTGGTATGATGTTTAATTAGTCATGAGCCTCTCTAACCTATGAGCCAGAAATCATGACAAGCTAAGGTGTTTTTGTGTGCTTTTTACCTTTTGAAATTTAAATGCTTCAATGAAATCCTTAGCAATATTTGATATACAAGATTGGAAAGCTTCATTTGCACTTATATCTCATAATAACTGAAATCCTTCATTTCTAAATCATTCTTGTAAACAACTTTTACACTTCTTCCAATCATTTAACTAATACAAGAACTTCAATCTTCAACTGTTTAATAATTCTGGTATTCTCATCATTCTACCTGCCAAGTGACTGCAGTTTATCCCAGTTTAGACTGCACTGAAAAGTTACCTCCTCATGCCCTTGATGTTCTTATCAGCAAAAAAAAGTGGCATCATCTGAAAATAATGAAATATTTTGTACTTATGGTAACATAGATTTAAATATAATATCCCACAACCCACATTTAAAAAAAATTGTGATAACATGACATCAAAGATACTGGCTCAGAACAAAATGAACTGAGGTTTGCTGAACAGCTGGTAAACATTAAGACAATTGTTGTTGCTCAGGCTGTCCTTACAATGTCTCAGCATGTTCTCCATGACTCCGGGCAGCTTGTTCAAGTCAAGGGATGTGCAATCCATCTCCGCTTCTGTTAAAAAATAAATATAATTCTTAATGTAGGTGCTAGTTCTACGTCTACATACTAACAAATAATTGCTTCACACATACATCTTCAAACAATATTTAGAAATAAAACATCTTAATTTTAGACCAATTGTACATTATGATAAAATATTTGTTGAATTATGAGACCAAAAGCCAAGAGAAATGACCCTGGTTTAAAATAAATAAATAAAAAAAGAATGGGGATATGGGGGATACATTCAATCATCTCCAAATCAGTCATTTCTAGAAAAATTCTTGAAAACTATTCATCCTTAAGTAAAAACTCCTAATTTTAAATTCTAGTGCTTGTATAGACTGTGATATATATAGATAAGAAATATTACAAAATACTTTGTTTAAAAACAAAAGAGTGGTTCAAAAATACTATCAAGTTTTAAATTCTCAGTATTAACATTTATTACATATTCCTTTTATAAAATAAGCAGTTTTTTCTACCCTTCTGTAAATAAAACCAAATTACAATATTCCTTAAAAACAGGGTGAGTGGGTAGGTAGGAGGTATATTACTTATCTATTATAAAATTTGCTGTTAAAATAAAGCTCGGTATGGTTAAAGTTTTGTGCATATCAATTTTGACTGTTAGGATATTTAATTTTTACAGGAAATGTTACAAAAAGTTAGCCATACTTAGGAATGATTCTTTAAGGTGAAAAACTATTGTTAGGATAAAGGCCAGCAGTCACAGGTCCATGTAACAGACTGGCTAAATGTAAACAGAAGTGTAGCTTCTTAGCTATGGAGACAATTTCGAGTGCTTGGAGATATTGCCTAAAGTTTAGTTTTTAGCTTAACCATAGTACCAAACCTCAGCAGGTGATCATTAATGTATCCCTTTAGACTCCGCGAAACAGAACTTAATAATCCAACTTTCTTTTGATCTCTCTGTGACAACAGATATTGGTATCTGTCTCAACCACATGCAAAAGGTTGCATGAAAGATAACTCAGTGAAAGATAATCCATGGTATGTATCACCTTAACTGGTTGACATAAACATGATTATTAAGAAAGATTTAATAAATTCTAATGTAGATTGATTCTAATGGTAAATTTTTTTGTCCATGGTAGGTTTATATAAATTTTAAACCCACCTGCAATTTTGACTCCCTGGGTATATTTTTGATTTAATAAACTTGTTATTTTGAGAAACCATTCAAAATGAATGACCCAAACTGCATAATAAAATGGGTCTAAGTTTTTAATTTTCCTTAATTTTATAACCATTATATATGTCTGTTTTTTTCTCTAAGAAGTCAATTACTTTGATTTACTTTCTTTTTTATTGAACAGATACTTGCTATCTTAATTTTAAATGAAAGAAATAATGAGATAAGGAGGTTCTCACTATACCTTCCAATAGCTGTACCCTTTCTCATGCAGGCATTCTTCATTACTTAAATACTGCTACTTCATTTCAGTCTCTGTCTTCTTAACCACCTCTTCAATTTTTTAAAAAATATTACTTGTTTACATATTTGTACTGTACAAAAACCTATTGAAGGTCTAACAATCAACAATATATATATAATTCTTGTCCCATCACAAGTAAAAACTACCGAGTTAAAAGGTAATATCCTTAATTCATTTGTAAACCATTAGCCATTAGGTTTAATTTATTGTTGCATAAATATCATCCTAATGAGAGAAAGAAAATGTAAGAAGTTTACTTATTTTAAAAACAACAATAAAAATGGTCTTAGGAATCACAGGTCAGTTATAGTAAAATCAATAGTATGTAGTCTTATAACCCTTTAATAAAAACTTTTTATAAAATATCTAATTAAAATAATACCCTAAAAGATTTTCAGCAAGGGTTCCAAGCTAAAATATCTTGCCTAACAAAATTTCTATAAATTCTTGAAGACCTAAGCTAGTTGATAGTGAAATTGAAGTCGATGTTAATTTATTTCAACATTTTGTCTTTTGAAAAAATGCCATATTAAAGATGAGTGTTTAGTACACTCTTACTGCAGGTAGAAAATAGTATGTAGTAATTAATAGAATATAACTGTCATATCAAAGAAGCCTCTATTGAAGTGTCATAGGGTTTTGTTTATTGGTTCGCTGTTGTTAATATGCATAGATAAATGATGTTGAATGTATAATATATATTATTATTATTAAAACTTTCCAGAATTTACTGGTGCTAATTTTGAAGACTGAAGTACTCTCCAAATAATTTACTTTAAAATGGTTACTTAAGTGGAAAAAAATAATTTAATGCTAGAGAAAATTATCATTATTAACAGACTAAGTCTAAACTAGTACAATTTAAAAATAATGGTTAACCAAAATCTTAAATATTAAAGTAAAGAAGTTTTAGTTATTTCGTGTCCACATCTGGTATATGATGTGCGAGTATAGTCTTTATTGACAAATGATACTGAGTTACTAGACTGTTTCCATGACTGGCAGAGGTACTAAGGTTGACTTTTTGGTAATTTAAGAGGTGATGTCTGGCCTAGAGCCGAGCTGGCTAGTGCGTATCCGGCCGAAGTCACTGTCCAGTTCTCGCCGCGTGCTCCCCCCAGACGTAGTCGTCCGAGTCCTTTAGCCGCTGGCCCCAGTGGGAGCCCGGATCGATTACGTCACTCCCACTGCGGTAACAGTGGAGTTCCGGCTCCCGTCGCCAGCGTGTATTGTCCGCGCTTCCATTATGGCGGCGGAACGGCAGGAAGCCGCGGGTGGAGGGGTGATGATGCCACTGAGAGTTACCGCAGAGGCCTGTGACATAACTGGGAGTGCCTACAGTGGGATATAAGCCTGCGGGGCGGCAGTTCATCGAAGCAGTGCGAGGGCGAAGTAGAGGAACAACGGGAAGAGAACGTGGATGAAGCCGCTCTTAGTGCCAATGGGAATAGTGTTATCGATGCACTGTCAGAAAAACGGGGAGCGGAATCATGGAGTGAAATTCAGGCAAGAGCTAAGGACCTGTGCGCGAAGGCCCGTATACAGAGCAGACCACATCAAAGGAGACAGGCCGAGCCACCCCGCCGCCTACACGAATTTGTTCTTGAGGCCCAAACCGAACGCACACCTGTCGCATCCTCTGATGACCGACGCCAGCTCTGTTTCTATCCGGTTATAGACAGAAGACTTCTGACTGAAATGAAAAGACGGTTCTCAATTGAGACTGGGGGTCTTCTGACTGAAGTCTCAGCATTGAGTCCCAAACACAAGATCTTCGTAGACATTAATTTTCTTTGGCTAATGGCTCGATACTATGGAGTGACTGAGGTGAACCCGACTGCAGAGCTACATTAGGTCCGGCGTCTGCTGGAAGCAAGAACAGACAGTGAATGATGCAGTGGAACTTCTAGCTCTAATGAGACCCTACCGCGATGCACTTATAGATTTATACAAACTAATCTGCATATCACTGACTCTGTCTGTGACATCTGCCTCATGCAGAGTTTCTCTTTCCTCCGGCGATGCTCGGAACAGCAACTTGGCCCTGTTGGCCATAAACAGCCGGAGGAGCAGGCACCTGACATCCAGAAAATCATTGATGCTTTCGCCCCCGATCACAACAGCAGACGGATTGCGCTTCTGTAAAAACATCGATGGTGAGTGCAGTTGATTTTTTAAAAATTTGTGCCTAGACTAATGCTGTTTATAATTACTATTTTGTGGTGAATACCCGATGGTCCTTATGTTTCCTGCAAATCCTAAAATATTACACTTGCTGCTATTAAGCCGGCTGATTTGCTTAGACTTCCAGGCGGTGATTCCGTTGATTTTTGTTGTAAATTCAGTAGCCGAATTAACTGAGGTATTGCGCGGTCAGAGTACGATTTGTCCAACTCCCGGTAAATTCTTGCATCTGTTGTTTGCCTAATTTTGCTTTAATAACGGTGCACCTTTTGGCATTGTCTGTCTATGTCATGCGAATAGCAGCGGACATTGTGGGTTAGTGTTCTTTTTTCAGTTCAAAAGCCCGCATTTGACGCTGATTACTGGATTGGTGCGTGATTCATGTTGTGCGCTGTGGGTCGGATGCTCTGTTTGTTTGTGCTCTGTGTAGCCCGGGTTGTCTCCGATGCTGTTGACACTGTCACAGTTCACTTCTATATTGGATCTATCAATTGCTGTAGCTTGTGAATCAATAGAGGCTTTTATAGAAGGCACATAATGCTTAAAACTGACTTCTGAACGCCACGCGTCCGGCCTTGTGGATAGGTATTACTGAGCAGTACATCATCATCCCTCAGCACCATCACTGAATGATTCAGCCCCACTGTGGCACCAGCAAGAAAAAATCTCCGCCGCCGCCACTGTTTAAAATGTGAGTAAATAGAGAAGGTATTGTTTAAAGGTATACTACTGAAATAAATAATTTTTTTCCAGGAATTATTCACAGACGCGTTAACCTCCCTCTCTGGAATCTCCGAATCTCGCCAGGATTTTCAGCGAAGGAAAAAAATTATCCAGAAAAATCGATATTTAAAAAAATTTTTTCCAATTTTTCTATTAATTGTAGGTAAACAAAGCGAACCTCAATTAACCCTTATACTTCTGTTCATGTGATTCAGTACGGAAATTTGCGGAGGCTGTCCACGTGGTCTAGCAATTTCATATAAAAGAATTTATAAATGATGGCTAATAAGCGTTTAGCAGAGAGAAAGAAATCCTGGAAATAAATATGCGCGTAAATTTCTACTATCGCGGAAAAAAAAACCTTTTTATTATTAGCCGAAATTTTATAGTGATTTCTATGTAGACCTGCATCCTCCGTCTATTTATGAAATACGGTTGATATTCAGGCATAATGGATGGCATAGGGCGAGGGCATTAATAGTTTGCACTGTTAGCGAGTTAGGCGAAGGGAGATAACTCATACAAATAAACAAAAAAAGGTAAAAATTCCAATAACTTCTGCAAAAATAAAATTGTATTTCATGAAAAGACTTTAACCACAACAAAATAACTTGTTACAAATCTGTTTTCTATATTCAAATTAAAAAAAAAACCTAACTAAATTAACA
The DNA here is from genome assembly GCA_018389105.1 of Nautilus pompilius. Taxonomy (NCBI): domain Eukaryota; kingdom Metazoa; phylum Mollusca; class Cephalopoda; order Nautilida; family Nautilidae; genus Nautilus; species Nautilus pompilius. The sequence continues at coordinate 674,203 of JACATO010000306.1, read as the reverse complement.
AATTTTTAAGTCAGTATTTGTTTGAGTTTGTGAGATTTTTGTAGTATTCAAATTCAGAAATAAGACAAATCTTAAGAATATCATCAAAAATTAAATTGTTCATATCAGCTATATTGCTTAAATTAAAACTAATGTGAAAAGTATTTAAAGGTTGCAGTTACAATGACTTCCTGGCATAATGAAAATCCATCAGTCACATGAAAAGCTAACATTCCGAGACACATCAATGTGGAAGTCGACTTTGAAGAAAATTATTTTTAACTGGACATGCTTATTGTTTAAATCAGTATTCTCAAAGTGAGCCATTAGTAGGTAATGCAAAGCGATCAGCCCATGGGAAAGCCACAGTACACATCTAGGGAACACAACTTTTCACTATCAGATGTACAATTTCCCTTTTGTATTGTAAATATTAGCAGATTTTGAAACTAATTGACAGTTACCAGTAGGTCCCTGTTTAGTTCTTTGGCTGCTGCGGTACACAAAAGCTCCCTGGACCTTGAATCAACCATAGTACATATACATAACGTATATGAAATTCGGCAGGCCCCATTATATCATGTGACACCTCGGTACAAGAATTTTAAAAGAGGATATAGGCCATAAAGGTTTGAGAAACCTTGGTTTAAATCAAAGACAGCTGATACCAACCTAGATATAAGAGTAATGTATAAAAAGATATGTTCTTAAAATATTTTAAGATTACCATAATGCTTATCTGTTAAGTCAGTCAGATACCTTTGCTCTTTATCCTATTCTTCAATATAAGAAATAAATTCCATTAATGAACATTATTTTTAATAAACAAGCAAAATATTTTATTTATGGCATTAATTATTAGATAAAGTAAAATAAAACAATTAAAAGTGCATCACTTACTATTATATATATTATTATTATTAGACTTACCATTAAAATAATATATTTAATACAGGTTTAAAATACCTGAGGAATTTGACAATAAAATGACTCATAGCAGCCTTGTAACCTTCACGCCATTTTTTCATGGTAAGTCTAATGAAAAAGGATAAGGTGTCAGATGAGGAAAATAATAGCAAGAAGGTCAACTAAGCATTTTTTGTCATTGAATTCTGCATGATGAAAATGTAATGTAGCCAAACTTTGCATGTAAAAAAAAGCACATTCTCAGCCAAAAAAACGATGATGAGCAAAAATGGTCATACAATATTGATTCAAACACATAAAACTGCCTTTTGCTAAAATAAGCTAACCTCCTTAAAATAACCACCAAAATACATTTCATAAGAATGACATACATTTGGCATACAAACAGTTCAAGCCTGTCATTATGGGATTGAACCTGTAACCTTTTGTGAAAGTCTGTCTCTTAGGAGCTAATGCGCTATTCACTAGGTAGAAGGCATTAGTAAATGGAATAGAGTCATGGCATTAATACTGTGCATTGTTAGCGATTTAATCGAAGGGACATAACTCATTGTAAAGTTTTACAATTTTTTTTGTTTATTTGTATAACTTCAATAATAAAATTGTTTCATGATAAGACGTTAACCAAAGCAAAATAAGTTGTTACAAATTTGTTTTCTATATTTAAAGTCTAAAAAAAAAACCAAAAAAAATTTGTTTTAGAATTTAGAAGTCAGTATTTGTTTGAGCTTGTGAGATTATTATAGCATTCAGATTCTGAAATCAGACATATGTTAAGAATATCATCAAAAATTAAATAGTTCATATCAGCTATATTGCTTAAATCAAAACTCTAATGTTAAATATATTTAAAGGTTGCAGTTACAAGACTAAACAAAGACTTCCTGGCATAATGAAAATCCATCAGTCATCATGAAAAGCTAACATTCTGAGACACATCAATGTGGAAGTTGACTTTGAAGAAAATTATTTTTAACTGGACATACTTATAGTTTAAATCAGTATTTCTCAAAGTGAGCCATTAGTAGGTCATGCAAAGCAGTTAGGCCATAGGAAAGTCACATTTCACATCTGGGAAACACAGTTTAAAAAGGATGACAGGCCAAAAAAGTATGAGAAACCTTTGTTTAAATCAAAGGCAGCTGATACCAAACTAGATATAAGAGTAATGCATAAAAAGATATGTTTTAAAATATTTTATATTACTATAATGCTTATCTGTTAAGTCAGATACCTTTGCTCTTTATCCTATTCTTCAACATGTGAAATAAATTCCACTAATAAACATTCTCTTTAACAAATAAGCAAAATCTTTTCATTTATGGCATTAATTATTAAAGAAAGTAAAAAAAAAAAACAACAATTACAAGTGCAGCACTTGCTATGATTATTAGTTGTACCACTAGAAATAATATATATAAAATACAGGTTTCAAACACCTGAGGAATTTCACAATAAAATGATTCATAACACCCTTGTAACCTTTACACCATTTTTTAATGGTAAGTCTAATGAAAAAGGATAAGGAGTCAGATGAGGAAGATAATAGCTAGAAGGTCAACTATGCATTTTCATGTCATTGAATACTGCATAATGAAAATCTAATGTAGCCAAACTTTGCCTGTAAAAAAAAAAAAACAAATTTTCAGAAAAAATAGTCATACACTATTGATTCAAACACATTAAACTGTCTTTTGCTATATAAGCTAACCTTCCAAAAATAACGACAAAAAAACATTAGGTAGTGGGCATTAGTAGATGGCATAGGTCGCTGGTGTTAATATTGTTAGCGAGTTAGGCCAAGGGACATAACTCATAATTTTTTTCTCTTTGGTTTATTTGTGCAACTTCTGCATTAAATAAACCCCGTCTTTCTGGAATCGAACCCGTAACTTTTCGTGAACAGCTGTCTCCGAGGAGCTAAACCCTATCCACTAGGTAGAGGGAATTAGTGGATGACATAGGAGGAGGGCATTAATATTGTGCATTGTTAGCGAGTTAGGCTAAGGGACATAACTTTATAATTTTTAACCTTTTTTGTTTATTTGTATAACTTCAATAATAAAATTGTATTTAATGATAAAACGTTACCATAAAATAAGTTGTTACAAATCAGTTTTCTATATTAAAAGTCTAAAAAAGCAAACTAAATTAACAAATATTTAAGGCAGTATTTGTTTGAGCTTGTGAGATTATTGTAGCATTGAGATTCTGAAATTAGACAAATATTAATTCTGAAGACAAAAATGTTTTAAACATTAAATTCATGCAGGAAAAGGATTATTTTTTCTTTTAAAGTCAGACAGGAAAAGAAGACAATGCTAATGAAAACAAAAATTATACTCTTTAATTATGTAAATTTATGTTGTTATGCTAACTCAGAATTGAGAAAAACTTATGGTAGTTGAGCCCTTACTTAGTTTGGTTTAGTAGTTACAAGAAGCCAGCATGGCTTATGCAAGTGCCCCCAAGGAAGAGAACTGAGAATCCATCTGATTATTAAATTTATTAATATTATCGTGTCAAATATAGTTGCTGGCAATTAATTAGCAAGACAAAAGAAAACATTTGCACACAAGTTTGAGCATTATCATCATTTTACCTATTATTTTAAGAAATTAATGATGAATTTTAAATGTGTCCAAATAATTACAGACATTACAATAGGTAGCTATCAGTCTATAGTGAAAACATGTATATTGATGTTTTCTTAAGATTAAACTTTGATGCATGATCACCTTGGAGAAAATAATATGGTTTGATCATGTGTGACAATGGTTTTCTAGAAAATATTTGTCTCAATGGGATGGTAGATGGCATAATATTTGTCAACAAGTTTCAAAGTTTCAAAGATTTTTTCTTGTATAATCAGATAATAAAATTTGTTGCTGTTGTTTTTTAAAGAAAATATTGCATTAAGATACATGAAAAAATAAAATTTTTATTATTTTAAAGTGCCTACTAATTTGTAAATTGTTTTATAACCATTAATAATTCTACTCAGCAAAAGAAGCAAATAAGCAACTGAAAATTTTAAGGAAAAAAAGGGGAATTTTCAAATGATGTAAAAATACATTTCATGAGTCAAATTTGCCTCAAGTTAAAACATGATTTTCTAGGCACTTAGAGAGTTTTTGTTTTTCCACATTGACTATTTCAATATGCAGCAGGAGTTAACCTTGTTTGCACCTGTTTTTTGTCTGCTGATAGCCACTCACAGCTGCTTTAGGAGATTACTCTTAGTCGTCTACTAACCGCAATATTAATGCAGATACTGATAAATGTGCGCAAAACCAATATGGCTGTATGTATGGCTGCCAGAACTCACCAGGTAGTGCCAGCTGTACTTGTCCAGAAGGCTATATGTTACAGACTGACTTGAAGAACTGCTCAGCTATTGTATAAAGATGGAAGAATTTATTTAATACTCAGAATTTCAACAATCTTTGAAAGTTAATTTTCCATGCATTTAAAATGTTTTACCACCATTTTATCTGTATGCAAATTTTTTTCTATAATCTACTCTACTAGAAAATTTCAAGTCATTAAACTTATTTATTTAAATATTTCTTGTAAATAAAGTGACTATCAGTAATACTTTGATTTTTTGACTGTCTCTGCAACTAAATTGTTAAAGAAATACATTTTATATTTTATATTTCAGAAAAAATTTAAATTGTGAGTAACATTACATGTCTCTAAAGTCAGTTAAGGCTGGATTTTGTTAACATGACATTTAAAACTATATACAATGCTACCTTTATTAGCAGAAGAAAAAAGGAGAAAAAATAGAAAACATTTAATAAATATTACAGAGAAAAAGGACAGATAGCTAATCATGAAAATGTTATGCATACTGACAACATTTCATCTATACATAATCTTTAATCACCGCAGTAAAGAACCAGAAAGATGATAAACTGTCACATAAATGCCATGTGAAGATGGCTCTTTTGTTCTTTATGTAATCTATTGAAGAAAGAGTAAAGACTATATTTCATCTAGTGCTAATTTGTCACTACAAGATTGGCATAAGTGGTCATTTATGTAATTTGAAATCTGCATTGCTTAAAATAGTGGCTTAAAGCAAAACTGCTGTGATGTTGCTATTTTGACAGATTTGTTCCCACTTTACTGTTTGTAGACTTAAGCTGTTTTCATTACCTGATTTTACAACAATGTGTTGTGCTACAACATCTGATATCGCGTAATTCCAATGATTCCATGCTGTAGATTTATTAGCAGCCAAACAAATTTCTGATCAACTTTATTCAACATTGGTGTATGGTTATACTTAAAAAAAAACAAGAACAGAGTGATGCATTGATTTTAGCTTATGCTGTGTGTACAATAAATTGATTGTTTACCAGGGAGATAGTGTAAACATTTTTTTACCAGTTTTCAGTTTCTGGCCATGGGACATAGACTTCTGAAAAATACACAGAATGCTTGTAAATCTAATCCCTCTTCCATTTACGATTATAAAATGCTTGCTGGATAATTGGATTTTTATTTCATGTCTTTCTTTCTGCCTGTGATAAAGCAAAAATACATGGCTTAGATTTTTTAATATTAGAATGTCATATATTTTCAAATTGCTTCAGATATCGATGAGAGTGCAAAAAGAAATGGGATTGTCAACATCTCTGCATTAACACAGATGGAGCATGCTATTGCGAGTGCTTCTTTCCTGGATATAGACTGGTTGATAGCAAGACATATTGGTGAGTAAGTTTCCTTGTTTGTGTGTGTATAAAGATTTTATTACAAATTTTTTTGTTTTATAATTTTAATTTTGCAGTTATTAACTTGATTAGGTGGCCAGAGCTGTGAGTGAGTACATTAGATTTTGCCATAATCGACTTTTTCGATGACTCTGAAACTCTTATTTATTATCCTTTCATGATGAATGACCTTTACCTCAAACCAAGAAATATTCACCTGCTCATGGATTAACTTGAATAAACTTTTAGTTAACAATCAGTCTAATACCGGTTCCATTTTGCTAAGGATAAAGCTTGTACATGTTTGTCAATCATTTTACAGAGAGTTTGCTTCAGTTAACCTAGGTACACATGATTTGTTGAATATTCTAGCCGATTAACTGACTGACCGAAGCCTGGTCTAACTCGGATTTACCAGGCACACATGGCAATGATTTGTATAAATGCAGGAGTGAAGTAAGAAAAAATGTATCTTGATGTTAAATCTCAACAGTGAACATTTGAGAGATTAGCTCACTTTTTATGACAAGAAGGGCTAAAAGAGGCCTTGTTGTTAGTCTAGACTGTTATCACTACTATCCTCGCAGTGACCACCTGACTAACATGGGGAACTATCTAGGAAAAGCTTTAAAAATTTGATCTTTTATTTCATGACATTGTGAAACTTTTATCCTGTGTATTTTTTGAGATCTGAGTAAATATCCACAATTCTTGCTGCTTGCTTGCATAAAATGCTTTGGCCCATTTCTTTGAAATGTTTCTGTTGACGAAATATGAAATAAAATGTGTTAAATAGTGATATAACTTTTATTTACAAGATATGTTGGCAAAAGAAATACTGCAATATGAAAGACCAGCAGATGGTTCATGCAGTAACAGTAATCAACTTCAATGCTTTAAAATTTTAATATGTCTATTGATAATGATTTCCATTTTCTTTGCCTTTTTGTAATGTATTTTGTTTTTAATTCAAATTTGCAGCATAAATTTAGATTTAATCAGCACTTTCCATCTTGATAATGATTGATCTTTGTCAGCAGTGATATACCAGTAAAAAGAAATTCAATTTGATAACTTATCTAGGTAAATAAGCAATAAATACTTTTTTTTATTATTGTAATTTTTGGCAAACTATTATCTTGAGAGGGAAGGACAGAGTGGGGGAAGGGTCAGGGTTAGGGTCAGGGTCAGGTCAGGGTTAAGGGTTTGCGTTAGGTTTGGTTTCAATATACATGATTAAAGATTAAAGGGTCATCCGGCTCAACTAGACTTACAGATATCTAAGGAGATTTGATTATGGATGGGGTGGAAAGCTATTGTGGCAAGTCTTATTATTATGTCCAGGGGTTAGGGTTAAGGGTGAAGGCTTATGGTTAATCTCCCGGGTCAGAACTCAGGGGTCCATTTTCCATGATCGCTAGCACTCTTAAGGAGCCCATTACTAGACTGACTTTTGGCCTATCGGAGGCATTAATAAATAAATAAATAAATATAATTCTTAATGCAGGTGCTAGCTCAACATCTACATACTAACAAATATTTGTTTCACATATACATCTTCAAACAATGTTTAGAAATAAAACATCTTCATTTTAAACCAGTAGTACATTATGATATAATATTTGTTGAATTATAAGACCCAAAAGCCAGAGAGAAATGACACTGGTTTAAAATAAATAAATAAATAAAATATAATGAGGATAAATGGATACATTCAATCATCTCCAACTCAGTCATTACTAGAAAAATTCTTCAAAACTATTCATCTTTCTGTAAAAAATCCTAATTTTAAAATCTAGTGCTTGTATAGACTGTGATGGGTAAACTCACTGACCCTTGAATCAACCATGGTATATATATACATAATGTATATGAAAGTTTGGCAGACCCCAATTACATCATGTCACACCTTGGTATTAGGAGTTTAAAAAGGATGACATAAGCCCAAAAAATTTGGGAAATATTGGTTTAAATCAAATGCAGCTGATACCAACCAAGATATGCCTTTAATGCATAAAAATATATGTTCTTAAAATATTATAGATTACTATAATCCTTATCTGTTAAGTCAGATACCTTTGCTATGGGAAATAAATTCCATTAATTAACATTATCTTTAACAAATGAGCAAAATCTTTTTATTTATGGAAATAATTATTAGAGAAAGTAAAAAAAAACAATAACAAGTGCATCACTTGCTGTGATTATTAGTTTTACCATTAAAAATAATATATTTAATACAGGTTTAAAAAACCTGAGGAATTTCACAATAAAACCCCTCGTAGCTTTCTCGACCTTTTTTCATGGCAAGTCTAATGAAAAAGGATTATGAAAAAAAATTAAATTGAAGGAGTCAGATGAGGAAGAGAATAGCTAGAATGTCAACTAAGCATTTCTACGTCATTGAATACTGCATGATGAAAATGTAATGTAGCCAACTTTGCCTGTACAAAAAAAAATTTTCAGAAAAAAAATGGTCATACAATATAGATTAAAACACATCAAACTGCCTTTTGCTAAAATAAGCAAACCTTCCAAAAATAATCACCAAAAAACAAGGTGGTTGGCTTTAGTTGATGGCATAGGTCGCTGGTGTTAATACTGTGCATTGTTAGCGAGTTAGGCGAAGGGACATAACTCATTATAATTTTTTTTGGTATATTTTTACATATTCTGCAGTAATAAAATTGTATGATAATGAGTTATTTCCCTTATTCGCGAATGTCACTAACAATGCACAGTATTAACGTCCTCCAACCCTAACTAACCGGGGAGTAGAGGGCATTAGTGCGTTAATACTGTGCATTGTTAGCAAGTTAGGCTAAGGGACATAACTCATAATAATTTTAACCTTTTTTGATTCATTTGTACAAATTGTGTCAATAAAATAGTATGATAATGAATTATTTCCCTTGTTCGCGAATGTCAGGCTTTAGTTGATAGCATAGGGCGAGGGCGTTAACGCTGTCTTTCTCGGTTGCAACCTATAACTTTTCATAAACAGCTGTCTGAGAGGAGCTAACACGCTATCTGCTAGGTAGAGGGCATTGAGAGATGGCATAGGGCGAGGGCATTAATACTGTGCATTGTTAGCGAGTTAGGCGAAGGGACATAACTCATGATAATTTTAGGTGTTTGTTTATTTTATGAACTTCAATAATAATAAGATTGTATTTCATAAGAAACTTAACCATAACAAAATAAGTTGTTAGAAATCTGCGCTTTTCATTAAAAGTCTAAAAAAAATCTAACTAAATTCTACAACAAATTTTTAAATCCGAGGTTGTGAGTTTATTGTATTATTCAGATTCTGAAATGAGAAAAATGTTAAGAATATCATCAAAAATTAAATAGTTCATAACAGCTATATTGCTTAAATTAAAACTCTAATGTTAAAAATATTTAAAAGTTGCAGTTACAAAACTAAAGAATGAATTCCTGGCATAATGAAAATCCATTGGTCACATGAACAGCTAACATTCTGAGACACTTTGAAGAAAATTATATTTAACTGGACATGCTTATGGTAGAAATCAGTATTTCTCAAAGTGAGCCATTAGTAGGTCATGCAAA